>JAQGAU010001817.1:0-17610 GCA_034698045.1 Paramacrobiotus richtersi | reverse complement strand
CCGGCGATGCCGGTGTCCCCGGCGCCCATCCCGTTGGCCGCGGTGGGGGCCCAGGTGGCGGCGGTGCAGTCGGGCCCTGGGCGGCAGGCGGAGGTGGCGCGGAAGGTGCGCTCGGTCAGTCGGGAGCGACGGGGTGACGAGGCGAAGAATGGGAGTGTGATAGAGGGGGTTGAGGAGGGCGGTCAGCAGATGGTGGAGATGGGGAAGCGGTTGTTGGGGGTTGAGGCCCAGGATTGTGATGTTGTGGTGGTGACGCTGACCCGGCCGGATGGGAATGGTGGCGGTGGGGTGGGGGTGGTGCTGACGGGTGGAGCGGATTCGGAGAATAATCATATCAAGGTAGATTCAACTGGCTAATTGAAAAATTTACTGATAAAATTAATTATGCAATAAATACGATTTAATCAATGAATATAAATTAGTTAATAAAACTGAATTGTCTATTAAACAATTAATATTAAGGTAGTATAATCGAACTGGATACTTGATGAATTTAATTAACAAAAAATATTGATTAAATAAATAATAAATTTAATTAATAAAATTATAAAATTGAATTGCTCATTAAACAGTCCTATTAATTAAGGTAGTATAATTCAACTGGATACTTGAAAATTTTACTGATAAATTTAATTAATTAAGAAAATTGTAAAATTGAATTACCCATTAAACATATCCAGTCCAAAAAACTGAATAAATAAATTTATTGTATCATGAAATTTTATAAAATTTGGGAGCTATCGGGTAAGTGCTATAATACAGTCTTGCAGAATTTATTAAAAAGACGTTTCGACTGACAACTGTACGATTATACGGGTGAATGTTTCATTCGCAGATCAACAAGGTCATCACCCATTCACTGGCCCACCGTGACGGCCGCATCCAGGCGGGTGACCGACTGCTGCTGATCAACGGCCAGCCCTGCACTAACATGACGCACCGTCAAGCGCTGGATGTCCTGAAAGCGCCGGCGCCGCACGTCTCCCTGGTTCTGGCCCGCTATCACTGAAAACTGCTTTCATTTAATGATTTGCCTTCCGCTTCCTGGATAAATAACCTTATCGAAATATATTTTTACTTGTTTTTATACAGTGTTTTATGGTTTTTTTCTCCATTTCCGTAGGAATGAGTGTACTGGAATATTATTGGTATATAATGGCTAATTTTTCATATTGGATAGTTATGTTTTTCCGTGTATGGAAGTTTAACAGGAGATAGTGATTGGATATTTGCATGGTTTTGTGCTGTTATTACACGTATATTTGTGTGCGGACGCTTGCTGTGCTGTACGCTTTTCCGTTTATTAAGCACTTCTTTTTCGTTAAATAAGCTGCTGTACAAAATAAAATTGGTAACCTGGAAGTGGCTGATGCGATAATTCTTTGGTTCTGTGACGCGAAACGTATATAAAGAATGTACTTTTTTTAGCATTTTAAATATTAGTAGCTTACAGGTAGATTAGTAGATTACCCCAACGCAGATGCTCTCAAAAATTAAAAGAATCGTAGAGAGTACTTGTGACTTTTAGGCAGGTTTTATACTGCATGGTTATCGCGTGCCAGCTATCATTATTCATTTATTTACGGCGTTTTATACGTCATTCCGGCAGAAAAATACAATTCGTATTTAAGAAAAGACGGTTTATTTTTATTGTTTTTCTCACGGTAAATGTATATGTATGATTTGCACAGAATCAGAAAGTTCATCTAAAATATCACGATTGGAGCCGAAACTATAGTATCTGTACATAAGTGCACGTCAGCACACAAAGTAGAAGTACATGGTATGCCTGTGCTCCTATGAACATTATTACGGTATGCTTATTGGTATCATGAAAATCTATAGCTATACTGCTGGCTAATGACTTAGCGATTATATATAATAAATAGGTAAACACACGAAAGAGTTGCACAATCGTTACAATAGAGGTTTGTTTGCTTCTTTTTTTTCTTATTTCCGGTTTCGCGCCGGAACAAGTAGCAGCCAGCCGTTTCTCAAACGGGCCAGAAACGTCCATATCGCGAGCCTAACCATGCACTGCTGATCTACAATCCGCTGTTTGTGACAGATTCAGTATTATAGTTATGATTGACCTTTGACTGCATCCCAGGTATTTCAGTAGACGTTCGATCGAATCTAAAGGTCACTCTAGAGGCTCCCAGACACTTATCAATACGAGAGGATATTGACATCGTTGAGCCACGTTTGGTTTGTTATGTTCCTTTGATGTTCAGTCAGATCTTTCGTGCAGAATGGTTACAGATCTTCGTGTAAAATTCGTTCGAGGATAATTATTGACGAGACTCGTTTGGAACGTTTCAGTATCCGAGAATCAACGCTACCGAATCATATCGAAATATTTAACTGCACTGACGAAATCAGGCGACAAGCTGCAAACTTCTGAGCGTACTTTTTCGTCGAAAACGACAGTCAAAGTTGTGCCCAGTCCGCAGTACAATAGATGGTGCGGCATTTTCTGCAGGGTGCGGCGCGATTATAAATGCTTTCTAACATTTTGCGGTAACAACTTCCTAAATTTGTATATATACCATAGGATTATGTGGAGATATTTCTTAGAGTCTTTCTTATGGCTTGCTCACACTTCTGTATGTCGACATACATATACAACTTTTTGAAATCTGTATGAAAAGTGTGAGCACACACCACATATACGTTTTTGGAAATATGTATGTGGAGTGTGAGCAAGGAACATATTTAGCGCATATTCGAATATGTCAGAATATGTTGCGTGTATTTTGGGAGTTTCCCTTTTGAAACTTTTCGACATATATCCTGTCCAACTGACCAATCACATAAGCTCCAGGTGGCACGGTCGGGTATTTCAGACATTTCGCAGACCGGGATGGTAACAAAATATACCAGTAAGCAGTTAGTGAAACCTGTTATTTCTGTCTTTTTTTTATTTGAGTTTCCTTGGTTAATACATTTTATGATAAGCGGAACGAAAAATAATAAGATCAAGTCAATAAGGCTGCATAATTACGAATCCGGTGGGTAGAATTTTCGAAGCTACGGTCAGCAGTCGAAACGAAAATTCTGTACGTTCTGTAAAAGCTAATTCGTTCTGGAAAAAACTAGTGCACAATTTACCAATTTGTTCAGCAGCTACGGTTCATGAGGGAGTGCTTAAAAAATTCTTCCGGCTTAACCGCGATAGAATTTGGATAAAACTGACCACTAGTACGTCATAGCACTTCTCAGGGTATGTGGCAGATGTGTGTGAAGTCTGAGCGCGTCGGGGATATACACCAAATATGAGAGAATCTGACCAAACTCCAACTATTAACATACTCGTCGCATATTCATTTCTGTAAAATATTTTTCATATACGGAGGGGCTGCAAATGTATGGCATAGTTGAAATATGCCGAAGTGTGAGCAAGCCATTACTAAATCGAGATTCGTGACAACTTCAACATGCTGCCACTGCTACTGACGAGTGACGACCGTCGCAGGCACTGTTATTAGGATGCAAACTCTTTCGCATATCAAAATGAATGAACAACGTAACCGTACGTATCGCGCCATTCAACAGCCGTTTAACAACGTAACTGCAACCCGTAAGTGGGCTGCCTTATGCTTACTGGCATCACGGAAATCTAAAATGTTTGCACACAATTGTCAGGCTCATAGTAGTTTTCGCAACAGAAAAGAAAATGGCACACTTTATGGCATTTATGTACTGCGAACTGGGCACACGTCTTCGCAATCTTTGTCGACGCTCATGCTGTACTATCAGACAGCGAGAGCCGTAGTGAAGTGGCTCAACTCTTTGTTTCCCCATGAAGCTTGTCCAAGCCAGTAAATCATTCGATGACGTTTATAAAGTGAATTATAATTGAAAATGTTTTGTGTCATACCTACTAAATGATGTTACTTTTTCAGGGGTTATGCCGTTATGGTACAGCGTGCACTCTTATTCTCTGTTCTTATACTGATTACTTGATTACTGCGTACCGTACAGCTTTTGTCAACTATCCGTCCGTCCCGTTCACGAAGTTCGTGACACGAACAATAGTAACAAAACAAACGTCACATAATTGAGTTTGACTACGCTACCACAGCCTGTGCTAGATTGCCAATACGGGCAGGATTAGATTTCGGAGACGGGTAAAAGGACACGTATAACGCCAGAATGCCGCATAATCTGCAGTCTATAATAATTAGTTAACTGTGAGCTCGGTGAGGTTTACAATTACAAATACTCCCGGGAATCCTTCAGACGACATATTATTATAATACACAGCCATTGAACGCGTGATCAGGAAGAAATCTGTTGCTAACATGTTAACGGAATGTGCGTGTACACGTATGATACCATGGTATAGCAATAAACACACAGAGTGACAGAAATCGGTTACATAGTACATGCATTGGCACATGATTGCAAGACACTCCTACACTGATTGACAATAATGATCTCTCCAATTAGCGTAGAAGTACTTTTGACTTTTAGACAGTTCTGTTATCCTTATTCCTTCACGATTTGCGCATGCTTGCACGGAACCGGAAAGGTCACCAAAAAGATCACGAATATAACATAAACCTGTAATTTCGCCAGTACTTGTACTTCTACACAGAGTAGAAGGTATGCTCGTATTGATGGAAAAAGTTATTGTTATTATGGAAAGCCTGCTCAGGATAAAAACGCGAAACAATTTGCACAACAGGAACAGAAACTGACGCACTCAACTGCATCTATTGTTCTGCAAACTGAGCACACCTTTCCGCTGTACGGTTCCATGTAAATTGTACTGACATACGCAAAATCCGCGCAGAAGTTTTTAACTCTTCATCAGACTTTGTCACTACTGCCTTGATTCGAAAACATTAACCCCGATTGCTGAAACGTTCCGCACGCGAGTCACCATCTTATCATCTGACGCTAACCATAATAGCGTAGATGCACGATTTAGCACGAAGTATATCTAACTGAACATCAAAGGAACGTCGTCAGGCAAAAGAAATGTGAATCAACAATATCTTCTCGTATTGATATCTGTCTGGACTCTGGGAGTTTTCAAATGCGATCTCTAGAATCGATTGAAGGTTCACTGGAATAACTTGGTTAAAGGATTCTTTCAAAGGTTATCCTAATTATGTTAATGCTGGATATATCACGAGCAGCAGATCTTAGATTAGCAGTGGCGAAGGTCGCTAGGAACACTTCTGAACCGAGAAACTGCTGGCTACTTCCTGTTCTTGCGCCTAGCCGGAAATAAGAAGTAAATGGAAAGAACCTCGCTATCCCATTTGCTGAATTCCAATATGAACGGCAAGGAGGCGAGAGCGGACGAGACAGAAACATGTCACTTTTTCGGAAATTGTAAGGTTAGAGTGCGGCGCGTTGTGCCCTTTACATGCACTCCAGAATTGCGGTGATTCAGCTCCCCGTGGATGTACCATAGAATGAACGACTACCCATGAAGAATGCGCACACATTGATGCGATATTTGAATGAACAACGATTCGTCGAAGTGCTGCCTCACAAGGGTAGTTTCTCAGCGCAGTTGGAAAATGAAGTACATACTTCGGCATTACTTCCACTGTTTTGCATGACTAATCGGATTTAACTTGTGCAGAAACTGTAATTCTTCGACTGCACGGTTACGCCTAATTACACCATTGTAAATGTAAAGCTCAGCTTGCCAAACATTGGTAATGCTATGAATTGTTTCCACAATATTTTCACTTCTGCCGCATACCTCTGCGAAAAACTGAACATCCGTTTGTCGCGCTTCTGTGCATATGAGGTAGTATTATCAAATAATTATTATAATAAACATTCGTACAACGATAACTATGAGAACAGTAATCTGACGAGACGCTGACTGAGAACTCATGCTAACATCTAGCCTGGATCTTCCAGAATATCCAGATGGAAAAATAATACGTACGGCTATCAAGCAATCAACCGGACTTATGGAGCAGGGGCAAGGCAGAGCACAACGCAGGTAGTAGCAGTGGCTGCGCACACAATTCCCCCCGCTGCCACGAGACAGGCACACAGTAAGGGCGGAATAAAACCCACACCGGCACACGCACCGCCAGCAGCCACGAGGCCAGAACAAACTTTAGTGGCAAAGGTCACACATCCAGCGCATGTGAAGGGCCCGGCCCGGACAGTGGGCAGCCCATAAGTGACGAACAGCATTAAGGCGATGGCGGCAGCCATCTTGGTTTTGGCCCGTGGATCCATAGCCGTCTTGAAGGACTGCCGGCGCACAAAATCCACCCATTTTGTCCCAACGCTGCACATCATGAAACTGCAAATAAAGATCAAGTTTGTCACCAGGGATGGAGTCTTTATTACAACTACAATCAACTGCCAACAATAAGTCGGCGTAGAGTGCTTAACAATTAAGCACTATAAGGCAGGGCAATACTATACCCGATACGAAAATGCCATATATCCCTACTTACACGCACGATGGCCTGCACTCTTTCGAAACGGATACGAGATGTCAGGTAATGACAGCCAACGGAAGTCCTCCAAAGTTGCCGTAAACTGGACTGTAGGGAATTTGGACTGATTAGTAAACTCCCGCACTGTGGCTTTATATTTGCCATGGCCAGAACGGGCAACGGGAAACGGTTACTCATTAACCCTGAGTAAAGGTTGACCATCCTCTATCTCATTCTCGCTGGGTCGGCACAACAATTCTGTCACCAGATCAGACGTTTTTTTACTGGTGAACATATCACTACAAGTACCGTACTCGCGTTCTTCCCAGCCTTAACAGTAGCGGCTCGGTGCAGTTGCGGCCGCCAGACATGATATCATTTGAGTCATAAGTGGTAACTGCTGTATTTTTATTTTTAGCGCCATAAGGTGGCTTATTACATGATCCATTATCACTTCAGTCATCGAATGTCATGCTTGTTCTAATTCTAGCTCTTTTCCTGATCTTTTCCACAAATGATTATAGTGTTCGAGAATCAAGTCCACATTCTTAAATTGCGTATTCATGCAGTATCCACATCGACTATGGTCACGATTCACGAATCGGAACAAAAGCGAATTCCAAAGTGTGAACCGCGGGATCAGAGTTTCGAATTTAGTGTATTCGTGTGCGCTTTTTTTCAAAAGCCTTTGTCGTCTCTGAACGGTTTATATTTAGTGATTTCTTGTTTAATTTGCATTAAACGTTTTCTGTTTCGCCGATGGGTTTCAGTTCATTTTTACGGTAAGATGTGGTGGTGTTGGTTGTGAGCGCGTGTTAGTTGAACTCGGTAACCGACACGTCGTAGATCAGTGGCTTCATCGACCATCGTCATGTTTTACTTAGCTACAGTGCCGAAATGTTATAAGTTTAATCGTATCAGAAAAAACTCTCCTTTTTCCACTGCAATATATCGTAGAAACATTCTCAGGAAGATAAATAGAATAACTTTCATCGTAAATGGTACTTGGCTTATTTTTCCGGTAAAGAAGTAAGAACTGCTAATAATAATCTTTCCTTGGCTATAAGGGATCGGTGTTTCCTCACAAATGTAAGCTGAACACAAAATTTAATGTCTTTTGTTAGGAAACACAAATATGTACATGCAGTCATGCTCAAAACAGATGGCAATTGTTCTCGTTTGTACAGCTGGATATGATGATCCTAAATATGACCATTAAATACTAGTGGCCATGTTTAATTTATTAGATTAATTAATTTAATTTAATTATTTAATTATTTAATTTATTACGTTATCTTAACCGGCGTGTGCCACCGTAGAAGTTCAGGTAATGGTGTTACACTGTTAGCAAACAGGCGGATCACTAAATAATCGAAAAATATTCACCGTGCATGCTGTCTGGTGCAAGGCGACTCTAGGAAAACACTGTTAAAAGATTCCCATATTAGAATTTAGAACGTTGTTGCTGTGTTTAGCTGAACTAAGCAGTGTCGATTTTTTGTGCTTTGCATGTGTTATTCTTATCGATTCAAAGGTTTATGCATAAAGCTTTACAGTGTGTGGAACTCGTAGAATAATATGGCTTATTTCGACTCGATCCCAACGTTGGTGAAGTAACTGCACGAGCAAGGAATGCACAGACGTATATACTGTAATGCAAGTGATAGTGCTTCGACATCCCTTTACAGATCGATAACAACTTTTTACACATTTCTTTTTTTTGTTAGAACTAGTGACCGTGCGACTATACTAAACCACGGAAAAACCGTGTATAAAAAATCCAGATACCATAATCGACCGAAGCGAAGCGAAGGTCCTCTATACTCAGCTCAAGTGGATCTCAATGTCTGTGTGTCATTCCGTCAGTCGGTCACTAATATTATTTATTTTCAATATTTATTAATAATAATCATAATCATAATCATAATAAATAATATTAATTATTAATTATTAAATCGTGCGCGTATTATATAAATCGTCTTCGCTTCGGTCACCCAGTGCCCGCCACGAGCGAGTGCACTTTCCTGGTTATTTTAAAATAAACGAAAAATCCTGAAATAATCGATAAAGAAATTTGCAGGACTTAGCAGATACATTGTACATACAGAGTGTCGTAGTATAGTGGCTTAACTGTGTACTAATCGGAGTGATCCAGACCAGCCTCTCGAGCTCTGAGCCAATAATTTCCTTCTAGCATGATGAAATGTGATCAACAGTTTAAAAGTTTTTTTTCATTTTTAAGTTGCTGATCTTGAATCAACAATATTTTAAGGGTTACGGTACGATTCTCGAATTTCTCTCCATTTATCTTTATTATAATTACCTGTTTGTTATCAAATAGCGATAATAATAATGTGTTCGTAAAATTCGCATTACGTGTAGTTTTAAATATTAAAACCTATTTTAACAGTTATTTAAATTTTCCGATGCAGTAATTTCGTGCTTTGCTACACGCGCAAAGATTCCAAATAGGCCTACAGACGGAAACAAAATAAAGCCAAACCACATTACCGCATATAACATCCACCAAACCCCGACCCAAAATCCATCCCCAATCGACCCATGTTGCTCTTTCGCATGTCTTTTCGGTGTGGTGTCAAGGGATGGCTGCAGCACCACGGTATCGCAGTACACGGACTCCTCATCGTACTCGGGATCGTATGAACACTGGCTGACACTGTCCGACCGTGACAACAAATTGAACCCTCCCGTGACCTTCACATGGGGGCAGGCCCCTTCCCTCCACCTATGAGCATTGATATAATATCACACCCGAATAACATTTCATATAGCGTTAAACTTTAAAGTCTAAAAATGAACTAAAATAAGCACTTTGTAGAACATTCATTTCTGAATGTGTTAGCGTTGTCTAGGTGGCGTGAGTTTATGACATATTGACGCGGCACGGTCTGCCGCAAAACGAACCCAACCACAAGCTACACGGCCTTAAGTGAATGTACTGTTTTACTGTGAAATCGCTTAAACCCGACGATCCGGACGAGGTGTTCAGCGCTGAATTGTGACTGTGGTCATCCGGTGAAGTGACCTTTACGCGCTGGAACTCGGAGAGTCGAATTACTGTTAAAATCTACAAATATCTACAGTATTAACGCATACTACTCCGATATTTGCACTATTTTGGCTCCATTTGTGTCATTTTATTTTTGCTCTCCCTTCCTTATCTTTTTCGCGTTTTCTGTTTTGTTACGCCCTTCATTTGTTTTATTTTGCTTGTACATAGTCATTTTGCATATCTGAGGCAAAATGAATTTTCTAATCATAAGCATGCAGGAGCTGAACAGCCGACATTTTGCAACCAGCAGGAAAAAAATAGAAATGATGTTATATCGTTATTTCATGCATTTAGCCGAAGCCGCTCGCTAGTAATTAAAAGAACAATGACATTGTTTACTCTAGATATAGAAACAATACACTATTGTTCTCTTAATTACTAGCGAGTGGCTTCGATTTAGCATTCGCAACGACTGCATATTTGTAGCCAAGCCTGTGCGAGCCATCACACTACGATTTCCTTCCTAAGATAAGAAACACCAAACAACTCTTAAAAAAGTCCAGAACAGGCGGAAAACAGGAGATGTATCCAAATCAACACTTTAAAAACGAATGATAACGAGTACTCGAAGAAGCATAAAACGCTGACAATATCAGCGGCCAGCATTGAAGTTTTTACTCGAAATCGACTGTCTTTTGAGGTGAAATGCGCCGAAATGCCGAACAACAAGCGAGCAAACAAGGCGCGCAGGTCACCCTGACAATCCGAATAGGCGAGCACGAATAACTTTTAAAAACATAGTTAGTAAGTGTATGAACACGAAGATACTGCATGCAGCAGCAAAATGTACCGGTAAACGGATTAAAAATGGCTACACAATAGCAAAACAAATTGTTGTGCAGTATGTAATCGCTGCAAAGTACATGTTTAATAAGCGGGAGCCGAAAAATGTAAACATCTCAGAAACTGATGATAGAAAATTGCGATAGTACAACGCATTTTTTAGCGGAACATAGTTTCCTTGGTAGCTAGCAAGAGCTGTACATGTTTTACTGCATATACGGCAGACAAAGTTCTGGACAGGAAATGATTGTGTGGTATATTCGATAACCGTTTTCAGCTGTGTCCAACATGGACAATCTCCGTTCAAAATCTAAATCCAGTACTACAATTCACACGGACAATGATAATAAAGAGTTTTACAACGGTGAATTAACCAGGTTATGGAGCAGGAGCCAGGCAGATCGGAACACAGGCAATAGCAGTGCCGGCACACACAATTCCCCCCGACGCCATGAGGCAGGCGCACAGCAACGGCGGAAGCAACCCCGGCGCACGCCCCACCAGCCGCCACAAGTCCAGCACAAACTTTACTGGCAAACACCATACAGGCGGCACATGTACCGGGGCCGGCCCGGACTGTCGGCAGGCCATAGGTGACCAACAGCATTACAGCGATGGCGGCAGCCATTTTGGTTTTGGCCCGTGGATCCATAGCCGTCTTGAAGGACTGCCGGCGCACAAAATCCACCCATTTTTTCCCAACAACGCTGCACATTATGAAGCTGCAAAATAAAGATCTAGTTTTTCACCAGGTCTGGAGCCTTAATTATTATCGACAAGTTGACAAATGATAAGTCTGCAAAGCGAAGAGTGTTTAACAGTCAAGCACTATAAGGCAGGTCAACATTACACATACCAGATAGGTAGATGCAATACATCCTTACTTACATGCAAACTGGTCTGCACTCCTTCGAATCGAACACGAGATGCCACTTGAACTGTTGAACAAGTACAGTGAAAGAAAGTTCTCCAGAGTTGCCGTAAACTTGACTGTAGGGACCTTACGGAATCCTGACTGACTAGCAAAATCCCAGACTGCGGCTTTATGTTTGACACGAGGGGCAACTGGAAACTGCTCCCCATTAACTATTAGCAAAGACTGACCTTTCTCTGTCATATTTACTGTGAGCCGGCGAAACAATTTTGTCATCATTAAAGCTTAATTTTATTAAAGAACATATCTCTACCATATAGTGCCGTACTGCTGTCGGTTCTTCGCAGCCGCAATAGCACCGGCTCGGCTTAGTCAGTCGTCAGATGATGTCATTTGGAATCACAAAGTGGTAACCGCTATTTTTAGCGCAGTAAGGTGGCTTATTACTGCATGATTTGTTGCCACTTCTGTCATCGAATGTTATACTGCTTTTGCTTTTTTTCCTAATCGGCTACCCACAAATGGTTAGTGCGTCCCCATGTAATGCAGGCAGCAGTAGCACATAAACCGAGTTTTCGACAAACACGTAGACAGTGTTAACTGCATAATAATTATTCAGTATCGACTATGGTCATGGCTCACAAATCGGAGCAAGCACGAATTCCAAAATTACCGCATCAGATGCGGTAATTTTAGCGCATCTCACGGATTAACGAATGCAAGAAACAGAAACGTGCAAATGCGCGAATCAGCTCTGATAGTTTCAGTGAAATCTTTCATAGCATAGATAGCTTCCGTCTTATAGCACATAGTTCTGTGCGGTCCGAATGCAGGAAACACGAACATATAACCATGTCCATAACCAAACAGAGGCAAAGCCAGATCGAGTCAAATAGATGTAAAGTTCGTCCCTCGGAAAAGTTTGCTTGATGACCTTTCCAGATGGTGCGACCAAGTGGTCCGCTTCACAAATCGCAACTGACAGCTTCTCACACGGAAATGGAAATTGAACCTTCGACCCAGTCGGGCCAGTGGGCCGACACATAACCTTCGCACATTTCTGCAGTTTCCGATTACGTTTTGCTGTGGCCATACTCCGCTTTACCCATTTTCTAACGGTCAACGTTTCGTTTGACTATTGGTGTTGTCTAATAATGTAAGGAAGGTAATGGGAGAGAGTGATGAATATTTGCATGTCTGTGCTATTACTGCACCTTTCAATGCCGGCTTTGTGGTGTTGCTACACGCTTATACCAAGTACTTATCGTGTGTGGATACTATATACAGCACGCTTCTCCGTTATTAAACACGTCGTTTTCGTATGCTCTTGTGCAAAATATTGTAAGGTTTTTGACAAATCCACCCGAAGTTGCGCTTTATATAACGAATCTTCCGCCGACGGCATACCAAGCACTAAAAACTCTCAGAATCAGCCGAATGCATCGGTCAATGAACATATCTTTAAAATTCCTGAACGAATCTTTCGTGGACGAAAGCACCTGTTTTTATTTCGGCTGTTTATGTTTTTGCTTACTTTTCCTTTTGCCGCTGTAATTTCAGTCATGCTGACCTCGTGTCACCTGCCCCTCTGTTTACCATTATATTTTTCCCCATTTCTCGTTGTGTGCGCTTTATGCTAGCTTTGACCGCTTAATAATATGTTATTCCTTAGATCTCGTGAGCGAAATTGTGTGTGTACTGTGTTGCTAAACTTAAGGTGACAAGCTCTCCTTTTTTCTGTCACAAAAGAATGCACGCAATATCGTAAATAATGATTCGTAATGTAGAGTAGAATTAGGCTGGCATGTAACCAGACCGAACAAGAAATCAGATAGTAATGGTCTGGTGATGGGACATTAACAAGGCCTGCATACGATGTTGACGTTGGGCATTAATTTAAAGCAACGTACAGGATTGCGCTCGAAGCGAAAATCGCTTTCACAAGCAGTGCGCGTAAATTTTGCCTGCTCATCACCTTTTCAGGTTTAAATTTTTGTTGTACATTGATGGTTTGAGAGATCTCGATGACACCAAATTTATGTTGTATAAGGGGGAAAGTCGCATGCCAACGCCGCAGTGCGCGTCGCCGGGGCTTTGGTAATCTAGCTCGTGAGTATTCTAACTTATAGAGCTCCTGTGCAGTTTCTAATTTACAGCCAGAGGCACAGACTCACGTCACGCGAGCCACTTGAGCGGCGTCGCGCTTGGCCGTCTGGCCACTGGATGGTCCCTGCTAGCTCAGCGAGTGTTGTAGCTTTTCATCAGCTGTTTCAGCATAAATAAACAATACGAGCACCAGTAGCCGTCAATGCGTTCACTTCTAGCCGTCGAAACGATTCGAGAAAATTCAACAGCTCATTGTTTCATTTGTTCGATTCCTTGACCAGTTGAACTTCATTTAAATCATTCCTACCGTTTCTTCTGACCTCTACAAACATGAGTTCTTTTTCGCAACCTATCATTGTTGCTGAGGACGAGACAAATCTGGAACCCATACATTTCACTCTGAAGTGGTCCATTCAACATGTCGAAGGGCTGAGAAACAGCAATGATTACGTGTACAGTACGGGGATCACCATGGCCGAATTGGGAATCGAGGATAGTAACAGCTATCGAGGACGGTGGCGAATTTGTGTCAAACCGTTCCACCAAATATACGGTTACAGAGCGACCTATGTTTCTGTGCTTCTTTCGACCTATGTTTTTTTGATTACCGACGAGGACTTGAAATCCACCTTGTATACGAGCCAGCGGCCAGTGTCCTGTGCTTACCGACAACGGTAGGGCAGTGTGGCAGGTGGTTCCTTTTTTCAAGTTGAACTGCTCTTTGCTGGGCGGCGCGCTCGCTACGAGTAAACGATGACCTGATCACATGGTAGAACAATCCCTTGTCTATCGTGTGAACCAAATGCGCTGACGTTAACGACGCACATCTGCGAATTCGTACAAAACCGTACCACCCAGAACGATACCCACTGGGTATTTTTTCGCCTTACTCGGATATTAAATCGATGTCTACAACTGTAGAATGCATATGACGTAAAAATTTAATAATAAGCGTTCACGATTTTCTAGCGTGACTACGGGAAAACTCATGGATGTGCCTATTTATACTCCTACGGCATTCACGGATGTTTTCACGTTTTCCTCTGAAACAAAAACCCGGGAAGGAAACGAAATGTTTATCACCCATCAGGATCTGTTCGGGTCGGGTGCAAAAGCACTTAAAGACTCACGTCTTAATATCGCCACGGATGTAATTTTCTACAGGGAACCAAAGACTGTTCGCATATCCGGAGCATCGCTATCAAGAATTTCTTGGACGTCTGCAGGAACGGCAGGCGGCAGGTGGCGATTTTTTGCTCATCTCCAATGACAACAAAGAATTCCGCGTTGATCGTTCCTTTCTGATGGCCCATTCTCCTGTCTTCGCCGCCATGCTGAATCATAATTCTAAAGAGAAGCAGACGTCCCGCTGTGAAATGAACGATGTCGATGGAGAGTGTGTGGAAATCTTGTTTGGAGTATGTTTATGGATGTGAGACAGGGAAGATTCAGGGAGATAATGCGGAAAAAGTGCTCATAATGGCCGATCAATATCAGATGATAGAATTGCGCGCGTTCTGTTAAATTACAGTACACTGGCTAATAACATTACGGCAGATAATGCGGTACAGGCTTTCACTTTATCCCGTCAGCGTAATCTCGGCATTTTAAAGGGCGTCGCTATGAAGTTCATTCGTATGAATATGGACCTGGAAACAATTCTCGACGAATCCCTCCATCTGTAGCGGCACTGCGAAGCCTTGTTCGGGAGACGTGGGACTTTCGCGTACGACTTTGTTTGAATGGTATCAAAAATTCATTGGCCTGCTGCTTTAATTAGCAGAAGAAATGTTTAAGTTCTTCGCGTACACTCTAACGAAGCGTTTTTGTACCGTTTCAGTAATCGGGTGAGTTATGGTTGTATGTTGGTTTTTATGAATCAGTTGTGAATGGTGGGAACTTCGACAAGCCAGCAATTTTGCTCAAGGTCAGTGTCACAAAACAAGCACGATCACCAAAACTTCTGCCGTATACTCTAAAAACCCTAGTTTGTAGACATTTTGTTGCGGACAGGAGGTACGACTCGGTCGCAAGAATCTTTCTGTACAAAATTAAACGATACATTTGGTTATGTTACCAAAACTACCAATAAGGTCTATGCAAAACTGATAGTAGTCTGACGCTGAATGGTTACGATCATGATACAAAGACCTGTTGCTAAAAATATTATGAATATCTATTGATTGTGTTTTATTGATATTCATTATGCTTAGTACATGTAGGTTGCAGGTTGCGGCAGAGATGCCCTAGCTGGTATTTTACATAAAACCCATTTGGCTGGGTCAAAGGACACTGCAGCGACTTACAGACTGTACAGTAACTGGGGTTGCGATATGGCATCTTGACGAGGGAAATGGTAACTGTACAAGGAAATATAACGCTTGATGATGTACAAAACAGCACGTAATAATTAATCGATTACGAAAGCGGTGCGGTACATAACAGTGATCACACTGATTAAAAACATCAGATGACTTATTAGCATAACCTCAAGAATTAATGCATGGGTTGGCATGATGTGATCAAGGGGAAACTCAGCGACTGGGTGCACAGGACACTTCTTCACAGATTGCTCCGCGAATCAGCGAAGAAGTACCGTTGTAGACTTGAAGGTAGTTTCTACACAGCATGTGTCACCGCGCGCCAACAGATTCCTATTCCGTCACGGTACGACTTGCAGAGAACCAGAAAGGTCACCTAAAATAACACGCATGGAATCGACACTTGTAATTTCGTCAGTTGCGGTTTGATTATACTTGTGAAAAACGTATCGTGGAGAACAAACAGGTGTAAACGCTTGCATTAATCTACTGCAAAGCGCTGTCTTTATCAATTTATCGTTTTTATCGAAAACATACAGTATACTCGTGGATGTCAGAATAATTTATTTATGTCTTCATATATGCAGCCTGGTGTCTGACTTCGCTAATGGCTAAACAATAGTGCGTGCAAGCAAATTGTGGCATTCCTAAGGTCGCCTGAATTGTCCTTAATCTTACCGGTGTCCCAAGAACTCCCACATACGTCAGCCCACGCATCCACAAAAACACCACGGGCTGTTCACCGAAACGATGCGGGAAGTACATGGCACTAATCATGATCGGCATGTAACAGAGGATATACCAAATTGACGACACTAGCAGCATCCGCGACACGAGGGTCCTTTTCGCTAATCGTGCCGGGCTGGCCACACCCTCTGCCTCTTTTGTCCGCGGTTTCTTACCACAGTAGCCCTTGATGAACACTCCACTCGACAATACAACATGGGCTGCTAAAACCCCGAATGTCGGAATGAACGTCTGAACTATGCCGATCATCTGGACGAATTTTATTCCCGCTGAACCTGGCCGGTCCCGTACATCGCATGTCTCCCAAGGAGGCGAGAAATACGGGATCATTATACTGGTATCCATGAAGGGCCATGTCATGGCTGCGGCGACGATCCATGTCAGAATGACGGCCCCCATAACGCATTTCCCTTTCCAGAACTGGGCGTAAAAGACGGGGCAGAGAACGGCGGTGACGCGATTGATAGACAGGATGAAAGCGGCCCAGTTGCCGCTGGCGATGAAGAGCATGTATAAATAGTAGACAACCTGTGAAAACGCTGCCGCAATAAATAATGTACAAGATATTGTGCATAATGTGCAGCTTTAACATGACAGATACAGTTAGATGTACACTCTCGCATCGTCTATCTTCACTGTCAACATTTCTGTAAAAACTCAGTTCTTCTATAGATTTATGCCACCGAGCATAGCAGTCAGCAATATAAAATGCATTCGAAAAGAGAGAGTTTCCTACCTGACAGCTAGAAAGACTGAACTGCCATCCGGGAACATAAGCCGACAACGTTAGTGCCGGGCGGATAACAGCACTCTGGAGCAATTCGATAAAGCACAAATGTAAGATTTGCAAATGAGAACCCTTTCTTAGCTCCTTTTGGATAAGAATGGAGCATATTAGAACGGTTAGCAAAATACTTTCGAGAAGAACTATACCTAAACAAAAATACACATACGCTGTGAATGACGAATAGTACACTATACGAAAAGGTATCAGATTTGTTTGATTTCGGAGTGACCCGGTAACGATAGCCTCGGATTCTGAAATGTTCCACACGAGAATCGCCATGTTATCATCGGACGCTAACCGCACTTAATGAGAGGTGGTACCACTTTCCACACACAATGGCAGACGTACTACAGAGCGGCGCGCGCATTGTTTGTTACCGACTCTGTATATGAGTTCATTTAGCACATGACTGAAGTACACAATGACGTTGTTGTTCAAAAATAACAATAACTGCAAAAAAAGTTATGATGACTGAAAGGTCAAAATTTTCAAAA
>JAQGAU010001816.1:0-17612 GCA_034698045.1 Paramacrobiotus richtersi | reverse complement strand
GTCTTTTTGTTTTCAGGTGTTTGGTCTGCTTCTGACGTACCTTATCCTAGTCCATGAGATGACTGCACGCAATGAGCTTTCGACTTATTCCACAAACAACTGTTCCAATTTCAGGTCAAACTAGCACCACCGGCGCTGAGATGGGGCAGTACTGGAGAACTAAACGATGTATGCAATTCCTGCATGTTCCTGGAATTCGAAGAACACAAAAACGCTAACCAGCAATTTAGCTTCGGGTTTTATAAATCTTTAAAACATCACGAACACATTGGTCTTTTGTGCTACTAGTAACCGCAGTACGGTGGTCAGTGTGGTGCTTATTAATTTTGATTTCTAATTTGTGAATCCGCGTGTGTGTTGTGTTTCGTTACATGTGTAAGCTGCATCGAAAAAGGTCTTGTGCTCAAGCAATTCGAATTATTACAAAATAACTTCTATTGGCCATTCGCCCATTAAAACAAACAAACGACTATGTTATTAATGCATCGTAAGACGTCAGTACATAAATTAACTGTAATCTGGATTTTCGACGTGTAACACGGATTGCCGGTATTACGGTGTGCGTATTTGTCTCCGCTGGCGATTTTCTGTGCAGCTGTTGTGTCATTGAATTATGGAGCTTGCGGCAGAATGCAATTAGCGCTTCCGATCCTTGCAATATTTTTTCTTATGTGTATTCAAATGTGGTCTTTCTTCGCTGTCATGCGGAGGGATAAGAAATGAGAAACAATTCGAAAATAGCGAACGAAACATAACTTGATTAGTGTAGTTGTCGTCAAGTGCAGTTAATAATGTTGATCACGGAAGAAACAACGATTAACTTTGACACGCTAGCGCACGGAAAATGCAGAATCTTTCTCCCTTTTGTCATGCAGTTAGCGATGCACCTCTACCCCAACGTTTCATGCACATCAAAGATGATCAAATTACGTATCTCTTTCTTCTCTAAGCTGTCCAGGCCTCTCTCGCGACAGAACGGAATCCTAACTAATCTGGATAACCTTCCTCTTGGAAGCAGTAACTACGCTGTACGTGCATTGACAAAATTTATGTTGTACAGCTATCTTGCGACTCTTCGCATCGCACAATGATTTATCGGTTCATTCCATGTTCTGATTCGCATCTGTACAACTTGCTGCAGGGTGTGTAGCAATAGTTACTTCCTGCCCTTACTTACGTTTTTGTGACGTGACCACATACTACTGGGCAATCAGTCTTATCTTTATTGCAGCAATGGTAGTCAGCTTACTAACCGTGGAAGAAGTACTCCTCACCGACGTATCAAATCAAAACTGACAGTACAACGGCAGTTGGACATGTTCTCTCAAGTGATAGATTGAACTAGCAGTTCGGTATCGTAATGAATCTTGCTAGAATCAATGAAAATTGCCAAGAAGCGCAGAATATGGTTACGGAATCTTTTTTTTTACCATTTTTTACATAGTGATAATATAATCATATTCAGAAAATCTTGTATTAAGGCACGTGCTTGATATCGTGCTAGACGGAGCAGAGACAGAATGAAAGATTAACAGAGCAGTATGGGATTACGCTAAAGGTCAATCTAGCTTTTCGTTGGCAAATTTGCCGTAGTACTGTGTTATGCTGCATTAAATGAGATTACGGTGAGATACTGGCAATTTCACAGCCTTGCTCGTATAGCAACCCACTCTCTCTGACGTACCGCATCAGTAAAGTTGAGAAGTGACAAAAAGTGGTTGCTGATTTATTATTGTAACAACATATTCCGCAAAACTGTACCATGCAACCCAGATGGTCCGCTCTCCTCATTTACCCAATTGCTGCAGTACATGTTCGTGCTGCCGAAGTCGTTTTGAACGTTAGTATAGTAGCGATCGGCTACACCGCCCCTTTCGGACTGAGCTCCTTCGCCTACATCGGTCCTGCAACGTCCTGGGGAACCGAATACGTGCAAAAAAAGTATAGCAGAATGCGATTTACGCTCAATTTCCTCTACGATCCAGTGCGTAATACTTGTCCGGATTTGCGAGATGTTGCGGCGGGATTGGTTTCGGAGTGGCATTATCGCCAAAGAAACCACAGTGACCTTACCGTTTACTTCAATCCCGGTACGAGAAAGGTTCTCAAAGTTTTACCAACTGCAAAGTTTGAATTCTCTGAACATTTTTATGTTTTAGCATGCACGGAAGGCACTGAAATTCCCTACTTTCAAAGCCAGTGGAACACACTATGGTTTACAACGTATGTAATTCTGTGAACTGAACAATCGCCCGATCTTTTGGTATGAATTGACCTAGCGTGTTTGTAGGTTAATAGCCAGTTTGAAAATCCGCGACCGAACTGCTAATCCAACGTGGATCGCTGTCAACCATTACTCATCATCGCAATGCGCAGAACTCTTCTTGGAGATTTTCGACAAGTTCAACTGGACGACGATCTTCTTGGTTATCGACGGCAGTCCGACTTCCGCGCCTATCTATTCGGAACAAGCGTCGAATGTTCTCGCTGTTATTAAAAAACAATGGAATGTAGTGCCGGATGTCCGAAGAATCACGACTACGAAAGGTGTACCGTATGGGAATTTTGGACCTATTTTGGAGGACATTCGTCGCGTTAGTCGAAGTATAGCTCTGAATGACAGCGTCACAAATGTAACCAAGTGTGAAATTACCCTATTTCTAGTTGTCTTATTCTTCGGCAATGCCGCCTTTCTACGAGAGTTTCTGGTATGTGAAATGATTAGAACTGACAACCTGAACTAACCGGAGCCGCTTTTGCCGACAGATTACGGCATCATCAATGCACATGACTAATGGAGAATATGTAAGTGTAATCGCCACTGCCTAACGATACAGGGCTTCATATCTCCGATGTAAAGATTACGTTTTCATTTGCTATCCTCTGTTTTTCCGGGACTCGTTATCGTGAGATTTTTTAGGTATATTTTGCTCTGGAGACGATGAAAAATTACAAAGTTCTGGGTAAATTTCATTGGAAATACGATGATGACAATGATCAGGTACACGTCACGAAAAAAGTAATAGTTTATGCTGTTCTGAAGCTTGATTCCGTCGGCATACATTATCCATGATGCAAGGTTGCCTTCCAAGCATTCCAATCTCTTCTCGTCGTTCAAGATCGCGACGCTGATCTTCCTCCTAATACGAAGCTGGGACCAGAACTGATTCGACGATCTGCACGTGATTATAACTTCACATACAGCATAGCGGATCAGGTACATTACCATAGATAGTTCTCTAGACTGATAGGGCATACTACGTACGTAAATGTCCCGGTAATACTGTAATTCGGATCAGTACTACAAAAATGCATTAACGCGCAATCTTAAGACAGGAATTAGCGCTAATACTTGTATCTCTTAAATGACTGATTGAATCAGCAATGCTTGGAAAGGTCTAAAATCCTGATAATTTTACTGGCCGTGACAGCTGCTAGCCTGGCCTGGAAATACCGTTGTCTAAATTCTTTAATTCATGAATTCTTTAACCGACAAACCTTATGATCTTCGTATGATATGAAGTAAAGCAGGACGCCGTTTGAGCAAAGACACTCATGGTTCCTTGCCGCTGGATGACTGTCGCTTCTTTAACACAGTTATCGATGCTTGCTTTTAAACCGTGAAGTCTTTACGTAACAGCTGTAACAAACGCCAAGAAAAACGTAGCATGACTGCCATTTTGATTGACCATACGGACAGATTGTGTGTTAATTGCATAACCAGCATTTCCTTAACGGTTTTGGACCACGGTAGTTCCAGACTGGTAGCTGCGGAAGTTACAGGGTTTTCGCCCTGTCAAGCTTTGCGGATTCGCGATCGCACAGTGATTTAAAGGGCAGACAGTCCGCTGATCGATACTTCCGGTCACGAGGCTGCATTATCGTCTTCTCTCGTACTAACATACATATAACAGGCAATCATGTAGTTCCAATCTGGGGACGGTGCGTTATTGAGTTTTTGCCATACTGAAGCAAAAACTGCAAATGAAAGCCTTTTTTCATATTAAATGTGTGAAAAGTAAATGTCACACAGACACATTAATTCAACTGCATTGTAGTACTTTCCCACCTTTGCTGATAACTTCGTGGGAATACTTGCCCTTGCCGAGGTAGGCTGTTTGAAAAGGTAGCCCTTTTCCTGTCAGTCCTTTTGCCTTGTTCCTTTGTTTTTGTGTGCACCGTATGCACTTCATGTACGTATATCTATCGCACACCATAGGTTCTCAACGAAACATTATCGGATGGCAGCATGGACTACCGAGATGGTGCAGCCCTGGCAAAGCGCTTTCTGAATAGAACCTTTACTCATGATTATGGCTCCATGTACATCGACAAAAGTGGAGAACGGCGCAGTAATTTCATCGTGGCCTACTTCGATTCTGACGGGACTCGTACAGTACGTAACAAAACACATCTATTTCCATTACCAACGTGTATAAGAAGCTTACCTACCGGACGCAGCCGTTCCTTGCCAAACCTGGAGAAAGCGAATCACTGAGCGAAATAGCCCAGTTGACCAACTGGGCCAACTCCAGCAGTCCGTTTCCTCCGCCGAATGAGCCGTTTTGTGGCTACCGGAACGAACGGTCCAGATGCACATCGGAAAGTATGCCAGTGAAATTTGCAGTTGTTGACTCAGGATACTGCACGCTTCACATTTGTTTTCTCAGAAAATTCACAATGGATCTTCGCTACGGCTTTGGGATTCGGCGCTGGCTTCGTCTTATTGATACTATGCATTATTACCTATTGGAGGTACGGTTTTTCTTTATACCTATGTATTTGAATGTGCCGTAGTGAAGACTCGATTCAGTTTTCGAGTGTCACTCGTATGATTCGAAGAAAAATGTTCCAGAATACATTTTCACTTGGAATTTTTCGACAGGTATTCGAAACTTAAGGAAAACAAGCAACTGCTGGCTAATCCATGGTGGCAAATCAGTAGCGATGATTTGCAGCCACCATCTTTCTCACGCGCTTCGTCGCTGTTCGATACGGGAAAGTCCTATCACGATGGCGTTTCGCACTTGTCTCACACCGTAAGATACAGATATCATTTTTATCATAATATTACAAGCATTGGCGCCAAAAGATTGATTTACAGGGAGGTGATATACGATTTGCATCCTACTACAAGAAACCGGTCGTTTGCTGTATTCTTGCACGGGGGAACGGCGCGATGACCTTTGGAGAACTTTCTGCCAACCTCAAGTTGCTCAAGCTAATAAAATTAGTATGCGTGGCTCGAACATAACTTTGCGTGGAAGACGAAACCAGAATATGCGTGTTCTCTACAGCATCACGGACTGGAGCATCAGAATCTCTGCCAGCTGTACGGACTTAATCTGGAAAGAAACGGTGAACAATTCAGCAACGTTTTTGCTGTTTTTGAGTGCCCAACACGGGGGAACTTGCCCAGTCTGAGCAGGAATTTGGTCAGCAAGGATTTCGATTTTGCTAGCTCGTTAATCATGGACTTTCTAGAGGTTAGTTGGAAAAAACGTTTGAAAAGAAGATGCTTGCTATACATAGGACGTCACGGCTTACAGGGTCTAGAATTCATTCATAACTCTTCATTCAAATACCACGGTCGGCTTAGCTTGTTTAACTGCTGGGTCGACAAGCATTTCACACTGAAGCTGATGCACCTGGGCACCGATCGGATCCGGAATGAACTTCAAGTAGAATGCTGCAACAGGCAGTGCCGTTGGCCATATACAGAAAAGTGGGAGCCCTTCTTCTGGCTACCGCCCGAAGTCGAATTAATCGATGATCCATACAAAGTGATGTCTACCCAAGCCGTCGACATCTTCTCCAGTGGATTTATTATTTACGATATCCTGACCAGAGGATCTCTGTACCACAACATCAGCAAAACACCGGGTAATTATACAATAGCTTCGAGTTAACTAGCCCATCCTCCAAATTCGACATTAAGTTGTTCATGATGAACTGTTGAATTTTCACCGAATAACGATTCTTTGTTATTTTTTCCATTCCACTCTGTAGAAATTGCGAGGCCATCAACATCAGGCAGAACACTAATTAATCCACTGAGAGAAGCCATGGATTTCTCAAAGGAGCCTGACTTTGCCAAAATTCTTTGGGCGTGTTTGGAAAGTGACCCTTTGGCAAGGCCGACTGTAAAGAAGCTCCGCTCTAAGTTGGCTAAAAGTTCTCCTTTGCTATCACTGGAACAAGGCCAGCACAAACTATTCGATAAAATCCTACAGAGACTTTCTTCCTACGCCACGGAACTGGAGCACGAAGTTGGACAAAAAGCTAGAGCCTTGCATATCGAAAAAAGACGGTGTGATGACCTCATCAGACAATTTCTACCACAGTAAGCGTCTTTAGTTATATGCGAGCGTGTGCCGTAACTGTCGTCTGTTGAAAACTGAGAAGTGATTCTTGTAGCGAAATCGTCAGGAAACTCCGAGCCGGACGGGTAGTTGAACCAGAACTGTTCAGCTCTGTGACTGTCATGTTTACTGACCTGTACGGCTTCACTGACTTCATTAAAAGCCAACCTCTGGAACATACCATCAGCGTGGTGGGAAAAGCTGAGGATTTATTTGACACATTTGCGTTGGAATGTAACGTCTACAAAGTGGAAGCCGTTGTAGACACGTTCTTGGTAATGAAATAATTCCCACTCACTGAAGTTGTACAAAGATTTTGACACATTTTATCTGTAGGTGACGAGCGGGTTACCGAAACGGATTGGCAGCGAACACGTTAATCGGATCACAGTGTTTGCTCTAAAGGTGACAGAAGCGGAATCGACCGTCAGTTTCTTAGCGAAACTTCGGTTCCGAATTGGCATCCATTCTGGTGAGCAAGTTCGAACTAGCATCGCCGATATGTGAATTTGGGATTGCTAACGAGTGTTGTTTCTCTAGGGCCATGTGCTGCAGGAGTCATTGGAATCAAAAGACCTCGTTACTGTTTGTATGTAGCGTTAATGAATGATTCCTGTCAGAATCAGCAGTTTTCCCACTCAAGCGTCAAGTCGCATGATTGTTTTTAGGCATTGATGTAACTAAACTGACTGGTTTCACAGATTTGGGGATACGATTAACGTGGCTTCAAGAATGTGCAGCGAAGGGATGCCAGGACGAATTCATCTCAGCTCGGCTGCTGCGACACTTCTGACAAAGTTCCCCGACAGCAGTTACATATTTGAACGAAGAGGCCCGATTGCTGTTGAAGGAAGAAGCGGTAGTATTTTTACGTACTGGCTGATCAGTGATAATAAAGAGCCGAAACAATCAATCCTCGGTCCACTCGAAGAACCATGTAGCTGACTACATCTCCGACGATTTGTACAACCACGGTTTCTTATTGTTGGTCCATGACCATCTATACGTACATGCCTTTGCCAACAACCGTGACCATACATAAAATTTAATGTATACGAAAATACTGAATGTCAAATTTAATGTATACGAAAATACATTCAGTATGTACCAAATCATTGCGACTAATACCAAGCTAGTGATATCGTGTTCTCAAGTTCAACTGGAAAAATTAAACTAAATAGACAGGATTTAGGCCACGCGATCAATTTCCGAACTTGACGATATTAATGTACGCCATACGCATACTGCCGTTGTACACTTGCACATAGAGAAATACGGCGTAAACGAAGCAGATTGAGCCACATTAATTTTATAATCTGAAAAAGCTCCATAGCCTGCATAAGAAAACCCAAGAATCACAAACACTTTCAGGGCACAGACCAGAAGAATGTCCAAACTACAGCGAACATCGCTCTAAAGAAATTAAACTGACAAAATGCAAAAAATACAAAATCAGCATCAAGATACCGTTCTGATACTGTTCAGTATCATTCAGCCAATAATTACCGTAAAACCATTACTATGCACATAAAAACATCACAACGAGCCGCATTCACCCTCTCGATCGCACCGCACGATCATTTGTAAGACATCACAAATGTCGCACAGGAAGCCACTGGCCAACGTAAACTCTTGTCATCTTTCTCCCAGATATCCCGCTGCAGGTCACAGCGTTTCAGTCTGCCGTATCGGGCTAGGTAATGTCCCGAGCTCACCAATCCACCGCCGACATACAGCTGACCTTTACCTATAATCATGCAGTGGTTGTACCGTGCTCCATTCAGTCCACCGATCCATTTCCAACCGGCTTGGGGCATATCCAAATTCAGCCGTTCACACGAGTTCAGCACACCGGTTCCGCTGTTGCATGCGCCGCCAGTGACGTAGAGATGGCCGCCGTAGACTTTGGCAGCAAAACAGCGGCGTTTCTGATTCATATCCGGCAGTTTGGTCCATTGATTCGTCTCGCTATCGTACACTTCTAAGGTCGCTACGGCATCCGGAGCGCCGGATAGTTTACGCCCTCCACAGTAATAGAACTTTCCGTTGTATGTTTCGAATGCTGCTTCTTCCCTGAAAGACATTCATGGTCGTATGTAAGCGAAACCAGACGAGATCATGTGTCCACAAAAACATGAAACTTCACCCAACATGAATCGTTATCTTTTTTAGCATTCAAAGCATGCTTGAAATCCCTGTCCGCGGTTTGTACTCCGTACAATATCATCATCAGCACAATGTGCAAAAGAGTGCTTGCCGAAAACACTTAGGTTGACTAAGGCTGTAAGTGGTCTTAGAATTCTTAAACTTCGGATGGAATTCGAAGGAACAATTGCCGGAACCCTTCGTCTCGAAATCCCATGCATACACCGCTCCGTTAATGCAGGCCAACGGGTAGCGTCCAGCATGGCCAATCTTCTGCTGGAACAGGTACCGCCCTGCTTTCGTCACCACAGAAAAGGACCAAGTTTTCATCTGCTTCCCACTGGAAAATCGCAACAACACGTTCTCCCCATCAACAGCCGGTCCAAGCTCTTTATACCGGCACCAAGGCTCCATTTCTTTGGGCAACGGAATACCCCATTCATATGCTACAGCTAGATCCCAGTTATAATAGATAAGTTCCGCTTGGTTCTGGTCAGCGTATAACACGAGAAGGCTCTCCGCTAATCGGCCGTCTGAGTAACGTCGTTCAACGGTCGATTTCGGTTGGGGTGAAAAATATCGTTGCAATTCGCGGAGTGTCTGTTGTAATGGACCATCTGCATTGGTAGTCAATTCCTCCAGCGTATCGACGAAATATTCCCAGCGAATCTCCGTTAACAGGGCCCAGAGGATCTCTTTAGTCATACGTGATTTCGCATCGTAATCGCACCACCACTTAACCGCCTGCAATGCAGTATGGAATGTTGTTGTCGAAATTCAGCATTCAGTTCTACCGTGCATGTGCCACGGCAATGATTAAGATACAGTACTTATCGTACAGTACAGTATCGTAAGCACATCAGACTATCAGAGCACTTTCGTCAGCATACAAAGATAACTTAAATATATGAGAAAACATACTGTTCGAATTCCAAAGATAATGTGAAAAGCAAAGGAAACCTTGGGAAGCGCGAAGCTTAAAGAAAACAATCTGCCACACGTTGGTTTACCTGGTAAATATCCAGTTCACTCGGTGCAGCCAAAAAGTCCTGTCGGATCACTTGGAGCATTTCAACAAACGACAGACGACATAATTCTCCCGCGTTAGACTTGTTAAAAAATGCAATCTGGATTGCCGCGAGTTTAGAATCGCCACCACTGCGTAATGGTTCTAGACCTAGAGAATTACAACATTTTTCAGTATCAGATTCTGTGATCCGGCAGCGTAAACGTAACCGATGAACATGGAACTAGATTTTTTACAAACTGCCGATTATTACGTAGAATGTCGACTCTTCTAAAGTAAAAGAAAACGATACAAAATTCCTGGTGTATATAATTTCCGCAACACTATATGGCTCTTACCGATCTTCTGTCCGTCGATCTTCAAGAATGTAGCAGCGTCATGCAGCTTGTTCGGTGTCAGGCCGTTAGCATTTGATTTACAGTTCAATGGCGTTCCCGGGTTAAAAGCCGCCAGCAAGGAAACATGTGCAGCATACGCATCGATATGCTGCGGAATCAGCACCGTGCAAGCGTCTCCTTCTAGGCTGGTGTGGCAACGAAAGAGGGCCGGATCCTTCAGAATATCCTGGACGGCCCCGCGGGTGCTGGACTGAGTGTAAGCCCCGACCAGAATCTTCAGGAAACGGCTACGCTTGATCTCCGGATTCTCCACTTTGGCCACGAACGTGATGTTATCGTCCGCTGCACTCGCTACTGGCAGATCCGATTGGCGTTGTTTACGCTTTTTCGAGAGTGGGGAAGATCCATTCCTTCGATGGCCGAATCTCTAGGTTCTCTAGAAGCACAAGTAACGCAAAAAAGGAAAACAACAGAAAACCGTGTTTCAAAGCAAAATCTTTATACCCGTACCATAGACTGTTTACGAAGGAAATGCTCGGGAATCAGCGTAAAGTGAGTAGATTATTGAAATATACAGCGACCAAGAAACGAATAAAGCGGCAGAAGATTTGCTGAAGTGAGGAGAAATCTGCAACACTGCAGCACTGGCTGTTTGAATATTTTTTGGATACACACTATGACATTGTACTACTGATCCGTATTGCATCCGCTGCATCGTGCAGTCGACAAGCCTGCTTATCGGTATCGCAGACCGCAGAGGTAAAAAATGTTGTACGGGTACTCGTACGCCTGAGTCGGCCTGACGATCAGAATCTGATTTTTATCATCACAGTTTTACTGCAAGGACAATGGTCAGTATCGTTCACAAAGCGATTGATCACGAAGACGAAGTGCTCGGCCAGTAGCCACAGCAGCGAGTGCATCGTGTATACGTATACCGGTATACGACTATAAATGTGCAGTTTTCACAATACTTTCACAGTACTTGTGGTGACCGGAAGTATTTGCATTTTAGGTGCAAGTATGTGTTCGTCGTTGTGTTTATCCTTGATAACTGTTTAAAACACAACATTCTGAATGAAACATAAACAAGCTTAACAGCAAAGAAAAGAAACAAGCACGACAAAAAAACAGATTGGATTTGTAGCCAGCTGTGTAAACTGGAGGCTAACGGAAAAATAGATTCACGTTAGAGAATCCAGCAAGAAATATTGTCGTTCCATTCCACGCGAACCTTTCAGGATGCGTTGCGTTTGAACATCCTTTCGAGTCGGTATTTCGGGTTGTCATTAATTTCGTGAACCACCAACAGATACGTCGCTAGTAATCCGATTATCTGAAATAAATCCAGATCACCGTTGTGAGAGGTCTGTATTATGAAGTACTACGAAATGTGTTAAAATATTATACGAACCGTAGCGACAAAGTTGACGTCCAGGTTGACTAGATTCCATCCAGTGAGTGCAACGGGATTCTCATTCAGACGTTGCAGTGTTACGCTGACCTGCGCTCGTACATTACCGCATGGGTGCAGTTTTTCTTGGAGGACGTGAAATACTGAGACAGTCCCATGTGCCTAGTTCAGCGACTCAAATTTTAATGAGTTCCTTCAAAGGTCATCAGTTTATTCATCTATGGTATTTTTCAAACTTGTTGTTACCTTAATTTTCAGGAAACACGCAGTGCTCAAGCTCAGGAACAGAAATCCAACATTTCCAATGGTAGAAATTACAGCGGAAATAAAATCTTTGTCGCTCGATGTTAATTAGAATCCCAGCGGGAGACTTATACGCCCTTCCATAACCTTCCATCCATAACATAGCCAATCATTAGAGCGAAGGCGCTATCCACCGCGATAAGCAATTCTGCGTTCGGTGGCTTGAACAACAGCCATGCGTTGCGTGCATCCGCGCGCGGGCGTTGCTCTGTTCAAGCCACCGATGTTATCCGCACGGATAGCGCCTTCGCTCTATTATAATGGCTTCTGCTGTGTAACAACAAATCAATCCAGGCGAAAATACGGAATCGAAATGTTGAACTATGCTCGACAGATGCAAATGGCGAGCGCGTGAATTTTCCAGCCTCAATGTAAACTGTTCTATTGATAAAATTCCTGATTCGAACTTTTGGTACGCATCCAGTATATTTACCGTTATTGCGCGAAAGCCCGTGCCAATAATAAAGGCCATGTATGAATAGAATGTTACAAATGCCGCAGTGATGACTATTCCACTTATAAGGGGAATCATTTGAAAAACAACAATGGCCAGTACAGTGGGAATGCGCAAGCCAACAATTTCTGTCATGCTACGAGACTCGATGGGTTCCTGCATATGAAGATAACACCATAGTCCAATGATTGCCACCACATTTACTGCATAGAATGTCAATATTTGCGACAGGCTTTTGTATAGATACGGCGAAAGTGGGTTCTCTGCGAAGAACCGACTCAGATCCGCAATAACACTGTGCAACATTCGCGAAGCAGCAATAAAAACAGCCAGAATCAAAATTGGAAAGATACCATATCCAAACATCATTGCTGCCACCAGGGTAAGCTTTGTACTCTCTTCGGTATATTTGGGAGAACGTGTGACCTTTTGGTACGTGTCAGTGATCCCGGCCAAACCAGTTGTCAGCCCGGTAAGCCACAATACACTGTAGAATAATCCGTGACAGGACAATTTCGCCTTAGATAACTGCGGTTGCCAAACGTTTAGTCCACCAAAACGCAGGAACTTTAAGAGCCTCTCGCAGAGAAAGTCAAATGAATAAAAGCCGATCTCTGATGTCATTTTTCCCATCATTTAATTCAGTCTGACCCGCAGTTCACGACCGTTTCCTTCGCGAATTTCGTCTATGTACTACGTTTCGGCCTGTACCTAGTTTGCGCCGTCAACTCGATCATGTAGGACTAGCGCGGATGACAGAATGTAAAAGATACTAACGGGTCCCTTCCACAACGAATGAATTTGTCTAATGGTGGTAGACTGGTAGTCCATTACGATGTTTGCGAAGAAGACAGCTTGAAGGAACATAAAACCAATTGCAGGAGATCTCCAGGGACTGCACAGGCCGCTCACACTGTTAAAATGGTGCGCCATTATAACCACCTGGTAGTGGTAGGCAATCGATTGTTCATTATCCATGAAAAGCGATCCTATCACAACGACGATCGTAGTGTTCTCCCATTCGAACTTCATCTATCGATCCGACCAAAACTGAGTGACATGAGAACTTGCGCCAGCTGTAAACCAGTATTAGGAAAGACTCTGCCTTCGGCACAATGCTCTCAATGTTAATTGATACTACCGTAGTACAAGTACAACAAGACTAAACGACACCGGGTAAACAATTGCTGTTTAAGCAACTCCCGATCCGAAGTGTAACCAGCATGGCCGAAACGGATTGTACTGCGGTTTTTGGAGCAGCACAGAAGTGTAGGGGAAACGTCCTGAAAAGTCGGTGCACTTATTGCGAAGGACAGTCGGTTCAGCCTGGATGTCGTCATTCAAAACCACCGGTGAATGCGAGATGTTTCTTTTCGCGTTTGCTAGCATATGGTACCGCAGAATTGCTCCTCTTTTTGTTCTTTCTTATGCCTTTGAACAACACTGAAAAATGTTTAAAATTAGAAGATCAATGCAACGACAAAACTGCGAAAGCTTGAGTAAGATGGTCACCACGATCATCAAATCGATATCTGAACTGATACTACTACTGTAACAATAAACAAGCCACAAATGTAGAGAGCTAAAGCAAAACTGACAGGAGTTTACTTAGGGTGGGTCTCGCATTCGAAGCGAATCTCGATACGGTACGGAGGCGTGGCTAAACTAAGATACCGTTCGCGAAGCCACCTCATTCGAGGTGGTTACGCCGCCGTACCTTTCGTTTAGCCACGCCCGCGATTCGCTTCGAATGCGAGACCCACCCTTATACAGTTATACTCTCAAAACACACACCGGCAATCTCAAGCAAACCTTTCGGGATGCGTGCCGTTTAGACAGCCTCTTGGGTCCGCAGTGCGGTTTGCCATTTCGTGAACCACCAGCAAATACGTCGCCAGTAATCCGACTATCTGTAACAAGTCAAAATCACTGTTATGAATATTATGAAGCTCAGGATGCAGAAGCGAAACCTGAAGTGCTATGAAACAGAAACTGTACGGATTGTACAACATATTTGACGAACCGTAGCGACGAAGTTGGTGTCCAGGTTGATCAGATTCCACGCAGTTAACGAAACGGGATTCTCATTCAGACGTTGCGATGTGACGCTAACCTGTTTGTGTATATTACCGCACGAGTGCAGTTTTTCTTGCACGACATGAAGTACTGCGACAATCCCATGTGCCTATCAGTGAAGCAATTTTGATAAGCTTCAGTAAAGGTTATCAAACAAACTTTGCAGTTTCTTAGACTTGCTGGTACCTTAATTTTTAGGAAACAGGTTGCGCCCAAGCACACGAAAAGATATCCTGCACTTCCAAATGCAGAAAGTGTCGACGCAATAAAATCTTTATCGCCAGACGTTAAGTAGAATCCCAAGGGAAGACTTATACGCCCTTCCATGACATAACCAATCACCAGAATTGCTTCTGCCGTGTAACCGCAAATAAGTAACATCATTCCAGGGGAAAATATGGCATCGAAAGTTCGAACTATTTTCGAAAGTTGCAAATGGCGAGCGCGTAAGTTTTCCAAACTGAGAGCATACTCGTCTGTTGATAAGATCCCTGATTCAAACTTTGGATATTCGTCCACTACATTTATCGTTATCACACCGAAACCGCTTCCAATCAGAAAAGCCACAAACGAATAGAATATTATGAACGCGCCTGCTATAACTATTCCCCCAATAAGGGTAAACATCTGAAAGACCACAATAGCCAGTAAAGTAGGAATACGCAGTCCGAGAATTTCGGTAACCCTACGGGATTCGATGGATTCCGATATATGAAGATATGCCCAGAGTGACAGCGTTGCAACCGAAGTTATAACATAGAAAATTAACATTTGCGACAGGCGCTTATAGATATTCGACGAAAGCGGGTTCTCTGTGAAGAACAGTCTTAAATCCGCAATAACGTTGTGCAGCAATCGAGAAGTGACAACAAAGGTAGCAAGAACCAAAACTGGGAATATACTATAATCAAAAAGCATTGCCGCCACCAGTGTGAGCTTTGTATTGTCTTCAGTAGATTTAGGAGAACGCATGACCTTTTGGTACACATCTGTGATCCCGGCCAAACCCGTTGTTAGTCCCGTTAGCCACAATATGCCATAGAATAGTCCGTGACGGGACAGTTTCGCTTTGGGGGACTGTAGTTGCCAAATGTTTAATCCACCAAAACGCAGTAACTTTAAGAGTCTGTCGCAAAGAAAGTTGAATGAATAGAGAAAGGAATCTGATGTCATTTTCTCCATTTTGTGGTTCATTCTAGCCGGCAGTTCAGAACCTGTTTGACCATAATATTTAGCCTGTCCTGGCTCCTTATAGGATTTCGTCGTGTATAGTGGTTAGTGACGTGACTATATGATGTTCGATGGCCGATGTAAATGACATAACAAAGAACAGACGAAACGTTCTCTCCAAAAGGAGAGAACTATTACATATTTTATAACGTGTTACGTTTATCATCTGTAACGGTGTTTAAGTACGTCGAGGCCTGTTTGTACAGAAATATAAACCGAACGAGATATCCTCAGGGACTTTGCATGCCCCTCAAGATGACACTAGGACTACAGTGCTGGTAAACAATCCATTGTTCATTACCGACTGTTGTCTTGAGGTACTGTACATGATACATCGCATTCTGTTTCTCTGGTTTTTTTTCGTCTGATTGTTTTCATGGATCAGGAGTTTAGGATAAATTCATCAGCCTATGTCAAGTTCATATTGATTTATTCCAAATTGTGCCGCTTTTGATCAGTTGCTTTAGGATAACCGGCTTAGTTCTAATGCATCTACTGCATCCTGTGACTTCCCCATATCGCGTATCCATTATCCAAAAGGATAAGTATACAGCACAGTGGAAGTGAAGGTCCTGTATTCTGAAGGGAGCTGGTACTGTCTCCGATGAATCATTGGCAACTTGCTGAAATGGCAGAAACTGGATGATGTAAATTCTTACGCGTGGTGCTTGGTTGAACGGGTTGCGACTTTATGGCTGTAGTAGTCGTATAGAAACTGTTATGGCTATAACAATGGATGTCCCAGTGTAACCTGGCGGGCAGCTGTTCGCTGTGAGAAATAACTTGCATTCGGTGTTTCTGACGCTTTCGCGAAGTAAAATTGCGAGAAAGGCCGCTTGATAACATACAGTACTTTACCTCTTCCACGGTACAGGATAACGAGTTTGCTTGTATTTTAAATACGTGAAACTGCATTGTGTCAGTGTCCCGGTTTAACGTCTTTGGCATAAGCTACTGTCGTTACCCTTGTACATAAGAAAAATAGGGCATTGACGAAGCAGCCACACGGTAATTCGAAAAAGCTTCTTAGTTTACTCAAGAAAACCCAGGAGTTAAAAATATTTTCAAGGAACAAGTCAGAAGAATGTCCAAAGAATGACACACAGCGCTCTAAACAAAAACTAAATTCACAAGAATGGCAGAAATCCAAAATCAGCTATTAAGAAAGAAGTTCAAAGAACCGTTCCATTTCCACCATTGCTCAGCACTATGCAGTCTGTAATCACCGTAAAATCATTCTTATGCGCCCCTAAACCACTCACAACAAACCGAAGAGATGTCATTTGTAAGACATGACGAATGTCGCACAGGAACTGATTGGCGAACGTAAACACTTGTCATCCTTCTCCCAGACGTCCCGACGCAGGTCATACCGTTCCAGTCTGCCGTGTCGGGCTCGATTATGTCCCGTGCTCATCAACCCTCCGCCGACATACAGCTGACCTTTGGCTATGATCATGCAGTGGTTGTAGCGCGCTCCATTCAGTCCACCGATCCATTTCCAGCCTGCTCGAGGCATATCCAAATTCAGTCGTTCACAAGAGTCCAGCACGCCGGTTCCGCTGTTGCATGCTCCGCCCGTGACGTACAGATGACCAGCGTAAACCCTGGCAGCGAAACAGCGGCGTGGCTCTCGCATATCCGGCAGTCTAGTCCACTGGTTGGTTGCGGCATCGTACACTTCCACTGTTGCTACGGCTTCCGGGCCGCCGGTCAAACTACGCCCTCCACAGTAATAGAACTTTCCGTTATAAGCTTCGAAAGCTGCTTGTTCTCTGCAAGACAGCATGACTTCACATTAAAGCGATAACCAGCAAATTCCGATACCCTATCTTCTTGTTCGTTTCATACTACGCTGTTTTTGAATGGCAAAGTCTGATTAGCTTTTCAAGTAGAGCGGTGCTTACCTGAAATGCTTCGGTAGGCTAAGACTGTCAGTGCTCTTAGAATTCTTCGGATGGAATTTGAATGAGCGATTACCGGAGCCCTGTTTCTCGAAATCCCATGCATAAATCAGTCCACTGATGCACGCAAACGGGTAGTGTGCAGTATGTTCAATCTCTTGCTGGAACAGGTACCGCATGGCCTTCGTCACCACAGAAAATGACCACGTGTTCATCCGCTTCCCACTGGCATTTCGAAACAACAGATGTTCGCCATCGATAGCCGGTCCCATTTCTTTGTGGCTGCACCAAGGCTCAATTTCCTCGGGTAGGGGAATGTCCAATTCAACCATCAAGTCCCAGTTATACTGTCGCAGTTC
>JAQGAU010001815.1:0-17613 GCA_034698045.1 Paramacrobiotus richtersi | reverse complement strand
TGGTAATCCACACGAACTAGAACCGCTGCGGGAGAGACCGGCCGAAGAAGACGCACCGTTATGAACAATGTTTCTGTAGCTCTCTGAAGTGGCTTGTCGATCTACTGTACCGCACTCATTTGTTTTTATTTGGCTTGTTCATGTTCAGCCTTAATTTGTACAGATACAACGTAATTCGTGACGTTTTGGCTCTGTTATTCCGATTAAAAAGCACTCCGTCCGTGTGTACATGCGTTGTTATGTATACTTTTTTCTGTTTGGCTCTTTACTACGACGATGTAACTTGCACATGGCAGAACTAACACGTAAAGCGAGAAAAACAACATGGAGTCACGATCAGGTTAGGCTTATCCACACGTTTCCGGCTCCAGTCCATCGCATCATTATTCATTATTGGGCAGAAAACATCGGTATAATATAAATGAATTTACTTAACTGTAGTGTGAGGCAGCCGTTCACGTACTTATTTCCATAGTAGCTAAGCAGCATAAACGGAGTGTATGATATGTGATTTTTTGGATAATAAGTTACTAAGAATCGTTCGACTGGTTTTATAAATACACAACCGCAAAACTGTAATGAAAGTGAATTGTAGATACTGTATCAAAATCTGATGAGTTCAGGAAGATCTAGGATGATTCCAGTTTTTGAAAATAACTTCATTCGTGTTGAAATGTGAAGGCAAATGCAGTTGTTGATTGACTAAATCCGCTACGCCGCGGAAAAGGGCAGTGATCCAAAACGTACGTTACTGTACCGTGTTAGCATATTGTGGGCGCGCAGTGATTGCTTTCCCTGTGCAGTTTTTGGTGCCACAAATTCGCGGCTTTTATAAATTCCCGATTTGATAGTTATCCCTTTTCTGTGAAATTAACTGGACCTGGCTGAGTAATCGTTCGGAGCGAAGGTCTTCTATACTAGCTCCAGTGCTGTTACGGAAGTTAACAAGCATGTTTAACATTACGAGCTCAGAAATCGTTTTGCTTTTGGACTGCACTTTGTAAAAAATGGCAAAGTTATTAGTTATGTATTAGGCTATAGCATGTAATGTACGTATGTACCGGTCGCTTATAATGCAGTCGTTTGAAGACTGACCAGAGCGGAAAGCCCTTTGCGCAACGTGAAAACAATCAAAGCGGATCTTGTACGTATGTATAAAGTCCCGGTCTTCATCGTCACTGACGATATCGGACTCCGACTCAGCATCAGCGAAGAGCGATTACATCGCAGATTTTCTTGTGTGATTTCTAGATCTAGGCAAATGTGTGTGAGTTTGTTATCATACAAAATCGAATGATTCCAAACTCGTACACATTTGCGATTTGGAAGAAGGCGAACTTGCCGAAACGAGCGACGAAGCCTTCAAGCCAGTGATAAAAGCCAACCAAAAGGGATAAAAATCCTTTTTTGGTTTCTACAAGCGGGTCTTCACGTGTGTTCTGCTATTTATAACACACAATAGCGTTTCCACAAAGAATAACATGGCAAAATGTTTTGATGGTGATGAAGAATGATGCTCATATCAGACCAGTTTTGACATTTTTTTCTTTGGTCATATGTACGATTAGGATCAAGTACGAGTGTGGCTGCACTAAGCAGATTCACTGCTTTTCTGCGAAATTGTATCAGTTAGACTCATGATCAGGCCAGCGATTTTCGAAGCGGTACGGCAGTACTGGCTAGTGGCTACCTGATTGGCTGAGCGAGATGAGTCCGTATGAGTGTACAGATAGACTGGACTACACGCACTTTTCATACAGTACAGAAGTACAAGAGAAAGGCTAAACGGCTGCATAACAAACGCCTCGCTGACTCTGTTGACCGGCCGACATGCATCTGGCCGTTGTCACTCACACTTTTCTGACATTCATCATTCCTTTCCGCATTTAAATATCGGTTTCTTGTTACGAACAATTCACCTGTTCTAACAGTTAGACATTTTTCTTGACCTTTGAACTCTTTCTTGCAATGGAGATTTCGGTTGATCGTTCCCTTCAGTATACCAGCGATGATGATACATTCCATTCTGCCGTCGGATCCACCAGTAAGCTGGCAAAAACGATCCATCCCGTTTGGATCTTCGATCACGGTGAGGATGCTGAGTTTCCAGTAGAGGGCGCTGAAGTTCCATCGGCAGCAGAGGACTCCAGTGAGAAAGGCACATCATCGCTAAGAATTCCCGATGCGCAAATGGATGGCCGAAACCCTGATGAACTCGCCAGAAAGAACGTAAACGTTGCTGAGGACAACGCGCCCAGAGAGGTCAATGGATGGATCCAGCCAACGTGGGTTCCCGGGTCTTTGTCGCACAAGAATAAAAAGATCAGGCTCCATCTAAAACTTGGTAAGAGGATCTAAAAATCGTGAACATATTCTGGCTGAACCATTTCTGATTCATAGCATTTGTTGATTGATCGATTCAGCTAAGAGTAAAATCGTATTAACTTGTAAAATTGTTGTTTTACCCGTTCTTGGAGAGTAAATGTGCGCACTTCAAGCAGTTTCTGTTGAAAACAAGAAAGTTGAACGGTCTATAGCGTTATAACGTAACCATAGCGAGACCGAGAACCAGGCTTCACCGAGGCTTCTTCCTTAGACGGAAAGACCTCAGAGCACGTTTCTTTGTAACAGAATCTTTTCACTCCCACTGCGGTTTCGTTTGTGTGTGTTCTTCATTTTCTAATTTTGGTTATCTCGCAGGAGATGTTGTGTATGTTAAGTCGGCGAAACAAAAAGGAGCGAAGGGAACCTATTGGTACCTGGCGAAAATTGTGCGCATCCGTGCTGGGGAACCCGATGAATCCAAGCGGATCTTTCGGATTCGCTATGTTGTTCGCAAGCAGGTCCAGGACGAGCACGGCGTCAGGTATATTTCCATGTCTATTTGTTCTTTTTGTAAAGCCATGTGCAGTGTGCATTCGGCATCGTTGAAACATAAGTACTATAATACTGGCGTGGTTCTGTGTAATTTTTGGGTAATTTATTGTAATGTTCCGTTGCAGATTTGTCTACCGTAACTATAGAATGAAGGAGTGGGTTTCATACGACTATCTCACGCTGGACAGTGTGGAAGCGAGAACCCAAGCGGATCTGGACAATAAGGACTTTCTGGAGCAGAATTCTGTGCCACCATCGGTCAGGATCGGCCGTCCTAATGGTAAAACAAAGACCGGTTCGAAGAAGCGTGTCTAGCAGTGCATTTCTGTGCAAGTTTAGCTGATCGTTTAGCACCCGATATGTACGTTCCCTATCGATTTATTTGGATTTTTATTACTTTTTGCCAAAGTTGTACAGTTATTATGAAGTCGACAGTTTTTTCGTTGGACGGCCTGTGTTGTTGCCGTTTGTCAGTGCGTCGCGAGCGAATCGGTTACGTTTTCCGTGAAAGCATAGCGTATATAGATTCATTTATGTGAAAGTGCGCCATGCGCTGCGCTTGCGCAACGTGCGTGCGAGATTATTGTGAATGGCAGTTATGGCACTGCGGGATGTCAATAAAAGTGTATCAGAAGATTCCGAAAATCCGAACCAGGCCACAGAATTTCGTAAATCATACGATTCATACCTAAAGTTTAAGTTTTTTTCGTCGGACTTCTAAACAGCTTTTGGGTTTTCATAACTTCTGTGCGTTAATTTATCATGTAACGTTTATCACATGATCGAAACTGCTCGACGGATCATCTTGTTTATTAAAACTTATAATTTATATTATTTATTGTTCGTAATTTATTCTGAAATTTTGATGGTGATTTCGTCGTTTCGGTGAGTTTATCTGTAGCATTTACATAACTTGTCGTTCCATATATTATTTTCCGGATTTATTCTAAATCTATCGAGCAAGTGCGTGTCAGAAAAAACCAAGATTCGATTGTTCGAAACTGTTGCTGCGCGGAATTGACGATTAAATTATGTTTGATGGGATCATCTCCCTGTACCGCTGCGGATGACATCACAGTACAATCGGGAATTTTCATCTCCGCTCTATTTAAACCTGGTTGTTTCCACCACTCTGGAGTCCTTGATTGTTTTTTCCGCGATAAATTGAGCGTGATCATCCTGCATGAACGGCCAGAGCAATAAAATGTCGGCCTACATCCATCGATCGCAGTCGCACATTGAATCCCCGACGGCCAAGTACTCCGACGCTGGCGATGACGAAATTGCTCTGTATGATGCCGAGGGGCGCATCGGCGACCAGAATGGGCTGCAACCGGGAAATCCCCTCAAAATCTTCCGCGCTGCCAAGAAGAAAATTGCCGATATCTTCAAGGAACTGGATGAGCATATGAAGCAGAGTAACGGGTTTTTTAAAAGTAAGTCGTTGCGCGGATGATGCGGTTCGATTCGCAGCATTAATCGTTATTTAATTACGTTTTTTGGATGTGTTGCATAATTGATCATAATTATGGTAATATCTTCAATGAAAAACTGGAAATTAGTATAAATTTGCACGTAAAAAATCTCAAAAATTTGCACGTAAGAATCCCAGTAAAAATGGTGAATCATTTGTCAGTCGATCGTTTTTAATTTTAAATGAATATTTGTCGCGATTTTTCGTTTAGTCTGATTAAATTTGTTTTAAAATGTCTTTGACAGATTTTTGGGATTGTTTCTTTCGAAGTATACTTTAATGTGATTTTTTTGATTGCAGAAATCAAGAACGGTGTGATTCCCGATGATGTGGCTGTTACGAACGATGTCGAGGAGAACTGCGAGAAAATCAAGGGAATTTTGGATGTTGTGTCGCGGGATCACATGAAAGTGGTGTTCTTCGGCAGGTAGGTTTGAATTTTATTTGTCTTCCCTCTATTCCTTTCTAGTTCTTTTTGGTTGTAAATTTCGAGCGAAAAACTTAGTGTATTTATAAGGTTTATGTTTTCCTCTTTCGAGTTATCTTTCAGAATTGTTTTGCCAATTAAATGCGTTATTTTGAATAAATAATTTTATTTTATTTTTTTGGAAATTTTTGCATTTTACTAAAGCATGTTTTTACATGTGTTTGATATTAACGTAACTTTTTATGACAAATAAAATAAAAAAAAATAATTTGGAGAATAATCGTAATTTGAGATTTATCATTTTTTGAATGTATTTCGTATATTAAGGACGAGCAATGGAAAAAGCTCGGTGATCAATGCAATGTTACGGGATAAAGTGTTGCCAACGGGCATCGGGCACACCACCAACTGCTTCATCCAGGTGGAGGGCATTGAGGGCGAGGAACCCTACGCTGTGGTCGAGGGATCCAGTGAACGCTATAACGTCACGGTAAGCAGCTGTAACACGAACCGTTCAGCGGTTTGTTTGAATTTTTGCCTTTGATTTTATGTTTCGTTGTGACAAAATCGTCTGTGTATAAGAAAAGTGTTTTTTTGGTTGGATTTGATTGGATTCTTTTATTTCTGAATATTTATGGAATAACAAGATTATGCTGAGGTAGCTAAAGATAGTACCGGAAAAATTCGGTTATTTTAAAACTGGTAATTCGTTTTAGCACTACTACGGTTTCTTGATGATCTTATTAGCTGTTTTATAATTTATAACTGATTTTCGATTGTGTGTATCTAGTTTTGATTGTCCATTATTTTTTGGCATTTTTTATAATTTTATTGCCCACATTTTTATCATTCTTTTTCGCTCACTTTGTTTTAATTTTATCTTTGCCTTTTTAGTTTTTGGTATTGTTAGTTATTTGACCTTATGAGGATCTTTCCCTTTCTTCAACATTCTTTTCCAAATTTTAAAAATTATTTTTCTTTTTTTAGCAGTTTTTAATTTTAAAAATTGTTCATCGCTCTCTGCTGATATTATAGCTGAAACTGATAAAAATTGTTTTTTTTTGTTGGAAAATATATCCGTTTGATTTTTTCAATAAATTGTCTGATTATTTACAGAAGTACGGTTCTAGCATTCTAAAAGCCCAAGTTAAATGATAGACACTCTACTTTGAATATTTGCCTTATTTCTCCACGTTACAGTCAATAAAAAGCTTATCCCACGCCTTGAGCGCCGAACACCTGAGCGAACAAACCCTGGTGAAGCTGATGTGGCCCAAGAGCAAGTGCTACCTCCTCCAAGAGGACGTGGTGCTGGTGGACAGTCCGGGCATCGATGTCACCGCCAACACGGACAGCTGGATCGACAAGTACTGCACGGATGCCGATGTCTTTGTCCTGGTGGCCAATGCCGAGTCCACGTTGATGCAGACGGAGAAGAACTTTTTCCATAAAGTCAGCGTGAAGTTGTCGCAGCCGAATGTGTTTATCCTCAATAATCGCTGGGATGCGTCGGCTAATGAACCGGAAACTATGGATGATGTAAATGAAAAAAAATATGTAAAAATTTAAAAAAATGTGAAAATTTTAAAAAAATATTAAAATATTAAAAAAATATCTCATTGCTTGCATGCAAACATTTCCGTTTCGCCGGTTTTTTTTCGGTTTGTTTTGCATTTCGTTACGGCCGCGAGAACACTTAAATTAAACGTTTTTAATGTCTAACATGTCTGATTTATCAGTTATTCAAGGTATTCATTGTGGACGCACTTGTGCAGGTTCGCTCGGTTTTCTTTCGTGTTTTTCTTAATATTTTGTTAAAATAAGAATTGTGAGTGATTGCTTAAACGTGATTTCATGGCTAAGCGAATTTTGTAATTTTCATAAAATGTTCGTAATTAAAAAGGAGTAATGTAAAATAAATACGACCGAAAAATATTGAAAATGAAAATGAACATTATCCTTTGTGTGTCTTATAGAAAGATCGTCTTGTACAAGCATCCTGTTATGTAGAAATAGCAAACGTTTACGTTTAGGGAGTTCCTTGTGCAAACATAAAAGTTGGATTGTTTTACATTTGCTGTGTGCATTTTTATGATCTGGTAATCATATTTCCTGAAGTTGTTTGGGCAATCTGTCGAGTAAGGAATTTCGTAGAGTAGTGGCGCTAATTCGCCATCATTGCCGCCATGTAGTGATGATACAATAATTCGCAGTGGTGCATTGTTACATAACGTCGGCTTCTTTTTTTGCGTAGTTCTGCAGTTACTAATAAAGTAATCTCGTAACACTTTTTCTGATTTTTTTCTCTTTTATCCAGGTGCGGAAACAGCATCTCAGTCGAAATTTAGAGTTCCTAACCGAAGAATTAAAGGGGATATCGAAGCAGCAGGCCCTGGAACGGGTATACTTTGTCTCAGCCAAAGAAGTGCTCCAAACGGCGTTGAAGAAGCAGAAAAACGAAGACATCAATACGGCGAATTTTGCGGATGGCTACCTGATGCGGATGCATGATTTTGACACGTTTGAACGGCGATTTCAGCAGTGCATCTCCCATTCAGCTGTCCGCACGAAATTCGAACAGCATACGGTGCAGGGAAGGAAGATCGCCAGGGTTATTCGCTCCCAGCTGGAATTGGTGTATGATCGTGCTAATTCGCGGAGGTATTGGTCTTTTGCATGTTTTTCTTACCCTTTCCTTAAAAACCGTCGAAACGATGGTTTGTGTACGAAATGTATGGTTTTGGTAAGGTTTAGTGGGTTTTTACAGAGCGAGTCGTGAAGAAGAACGTTTGAAGCAGGAAGCGGTGTTTCAGATGAAAACGACGCATTATGAAACATTGGTGGTGGAATTCAAGGAGAAGATCGATTCTTTGTCGCGGAAAGCTGGACAAGAGGTAATAACTTCCGCTGTGGACTTCATAATAAACTAAATCGTGGTTTTCATCGCGGAATGTAGTTTTTTGATTGTTATTTATTGCAGTGTGAAATTGTTTTATTACCGAGTGATTTTTCACAGTATTAGGCATTGAAAAGCTATAAAAAGGGACTCACAAACAACCCGTTGTTTGTGCTGAATCGCATTTGAAACTTACGTGTGTTAGGTCATATCTGGATTCAGAGAAGAGCTGGGAAAGCTTCCTTCAACCGTGAACTCTTACACGAAGAACTGGCCGCTCACATCGGAACAGATGGACATCTACAAAGCCGTATGTGTTGCAAGTAATTCGTTTTCGTCGGTGGTTGCCATCTTTTGGTTTTGTCAGGGTCTGTACGAAACGTTCGAGCGGAATCTGTTACGCAACTTCGAAGCGCGTTGCTCGGTCCCGGTGAATAATGCCGTTGATCTCCTCCATCGAGAAATGCTGAGTACGACATCTCTTGGGTAATTTGTATCATTTGGGTGTGATGAATGTGATTTAACTGCAGATCGCCTCGGTGCCTTGTTACCCGATCAATCGCGTGACCTGTTGCTCGCTCCGCTCCACCGCCGTCACCGGTTCAATCTCCGCGTGCACTTTGGTCTCCCGGAGATGTGTGTGGGCTTCCGGGAAGATCTGACCTTTCGCTTCTCACTGGGATGGGACCGTCTGGCCCGGATCATCCTCAGCCGGAATGAAGTCCGTAAATTGACTTTTTTCGGGTTCCTGCCATCGGTAAATCACATTGTGGGGTGTGAGTGTGCCGTGGTGGTGGTTATAGCGTGCAGGATCGTGTATGGGAATGGTGTTGATGTTTCTGGGTCTTGCAGCAACCAACTGAGCCTGCGCCTGTGCCGGCGGGATATCCCAAGTCCGCGGATGCTGGGACCACCGTCCGGGATGTGGTGATGCCGTTGTCGGCGCCCGCGGCGGTGTCCACGCGGCCGACGGAGAGGAATCTGGATATTGTGGAGATTGCGGCGATCCTGTCCAAGTGCGGTGTGGGAACTGGAGCCATTGTGTTTATGGTCAGTGTGTCAAAGTTTGAAAGTTTACGCTGCTTTGAAACTCGTAGTTTTTACGTGACTTTGTTTTACATGGTATTACAGTGTCTGGAATTCGTTTAATGTATTGTTCTGTTCATATTAGGTTTCGCGCAGTATTGGTTGGCGCGTGTTAGCCGGTGTTGCTGGAGCGTACGGGCTGTTGTACGGCGCAGAACGGCTCGCGTGGCACTTCCGGACTAAACGGCGCGTGTTCAAGCACCAGTTTACCGATTACGTCAAACCCCAGTTGGCCAGTCTTATCCATCCGACTGCGAACAGTACCACGTGCCAAGTGCAAGAGTGAGTGCCCATAGCTTGTAAACGTGCGTTTTTGATAACGTATAGGTGGCTCATTTTTTTTTATTTGAAGGGAATTGTCGTACAATTATCAAGAACTCATAAGAATGGTCAACGAGTCCACCAAGGAGCATTCTGAGCGGATTGCGGCGCTTCGGAAAGATGTGCGATCGTTGGATGAGGTCACGTCCCAGGCGGATAGCTTGAAGTAAGTTAGATGGGTTTGCATGAAATATCGGAAGTTTATCAAAACTTTCGAAATTCCGGTAGAATTCTGTGTCTGACTGATGGGTTACATGTTGGAAATACGTATTTACGTTAGCAGGATGCGCATTCTTGCAGACATATTATGTTGATTTAGCGTGTTGAGTTTTTCTAGAAACTGGTCGGTTTCTGCATGGAACTAATCATGTTACTTTACAGACGAACATCAGCTGATTTGGAGATGAAACTGCAGTCGTTTTTGGATGGTTTCATCACCCCACAGCAACTACAATCTGGCGAAGATCTGTCGCGTCCTACTGAAGACTTTTGGAAGTGAACTGGTTTCCTTGATAAGTGTTCTGACCCGCTGCATGTCGTTTGTCGTGTTGCTGTATATGGACTAATTTAAATCCGTTTTCTGGATGGTTCATTGTTCGATATCATCGTTTTACCAGTTGAACCTGGTTGTGTTTGGGATTTCGTTGCTAGTTGTTCAGTTTGGGTGATTTTTCGTTAACTGTGTTTGGTGCCGCGTTTTTCGGCAGTTAAATTTAGTAGTGTTTGGAGTTTCTCTGTTTGTGCTGAGATTGCCAATGAATACAGGGCGTTAACAGTTTCAGACGTCAGTGTTCTTTATAATGGTGAAATATGGTAAACATCCAGAAAAAATCAACGTTAGAGCATGGCTATCGACTATCGTAAACCCAATAGAAACTTCGAAAAACTCATGAGCAGGAAAATGACAAGCATGTAGAACACGACTATAAAAGCAGGCTGCATGACAAGCTTTTGCATAATGACTCTTCAAGGATAAGCAGCCACGAAATCGTCCAGCCACTGATCGAACGCTTCGGCTCGGGCGCGAGCTCGATCCCTGCGCTCTTCCAGCGCGCGTTGCTTCGTGCGTAGCGCATCGCAGCGGGATATCAGAATTTCCCACTGTTCCACTTGCTTGGCAATCTACAAATTCGATTAACCACATTGTTACTAGACTGCAGCATTATTCCGAATAAACCTGGTCGACTTACCTGCGGTATAACCAGCGTGTACAGCTGACGGGAACGCAGACACATTCCTAGCTGCGTCACCACTTCCAGTTCTGGTGCCTCTTCCGAACCTGCAACAGACAAAAACGGAAACAATATTATTAAAATTAATTAGTTTATCGTATTTCGCCAAGTCGACACTCTCTTTCTCGTTCCAATGTACTGAGCCAGCAGCGGCATATTTTAGCTGCTAATATGACGAACGTGCTTAATCCCAACTATGTAATACTTCCAATGTTACCCAAATTGAACGTTAAATTAGGGGGAAAGTTTTGATTTTGACTTTCAAGCCATTACATACTCGGTAATACCGAGTATGTAATGGCTTGAGAGTCAAAATCACAGCTTTTCGTCGGTATGCTTTTCGCTTGACAGTACCTTTTCCAGCTTGGCAGTCAACAGCGTTTTGGCTCTTTGGGGAAGACTTCCGGGAGGTGGTCCTGTTTTCGCTGTTTCCACCGATAAGGCTGCCTGGAAGGATAGCAGTTTTGTTACTCCGTTACCCCTCAAAATTTGATCGGAGACTATTAGCACATTACGGCTAAATATGCTCAATTAGCACATTCTGTGCAGTACCACTGTTACATAGTAATAGTGATGAAAACCTGAAAATCAAGAGGCCCACAACATACTGCACTCTGACAGTCAGAGTCTGCCTACTACGGGTACAACCTGACGCGGCCTGAATTCGTTTGCGCGGACTAAAGACGGCATCGGGATCTGCCAGGCGCCTCTTTTCTATGGGACCATAGACCATATCACTGCATGCCATATCACAGAAAATCAAATGACAATCGACTCACTTGCTTCAGTCCGTTGAGCCTTCTTTTCTGCGCTGTCAGCCAGTGCACCTCTTTTGCTCGACATCGTTGCAAGTTCGGGATCTGGAAATTTAAATTTTCAGCAAATCCTGACAATCCATAAATTTAACGAAGGCTTTACAATCAGGCTGATTGAATCAGCTATTCAAGAACGGAAGGCATAGCGGAGGAATATTTGGAAAAATTTACAAACTCGCTGCTGTGGTAATGCTACACGGTGCACCTTGAACTCCTAAAATAATGTTCAACCGTTCAACGTAGCTCCTTCCAGCTCAACGCAGCCCGCTCAACGCAGCTCACTCAACAGCATGATATATTTTTTGTACTGTACAGATAACTTTGAGGTCTGAAATCCTGACTGGATCTTATTCTTATCACGACACGTTTCTTACAAAAGTAACAAAACAGTAAACAGCGATGTCTGAAGACTTCCATAGCACTAAAAAGACAACGAACCTGCTCGTGGTCTTACAATAATCCGTGGGTATTTGCAGACGCTGATCTCTGTACATCAATAAATCCGAGATAATTCCACAAACGAACGCAAAAAAGATGACTCCGCGAAGACACGAAGGTAGGAGATGGAAAAGCTTCATAAAATTCGATATTCCAATAGACCTCATGCGTTCGAACCGCACCCGGGCGGTTGACTAGAGATCCTGGACCGGAAGCCCTAGAGACAGATAAAACAGTGATGATCGACTGCAATTTCATCTCCAAATCAGCGGATGTTCGTGGTCAATTCCATGCCGAAACCAATCAGTTTCCAGAAACAAATCATCGTTGAAAGCATCAGGGAACGTTAAAAACCGATACCGTGAGGATTGTAATACCGTGAAGGTGGTCTCTTTGACATGAGTTGAAGCTATGTAGTAGTGTTTGGGATTTCGTTGCTAGTTTTTAGTTTTGGTGTTTTTTCGTTAACCGCGTTTGCAGCCAAGGTTTTCGGCAGTTTGAAGTTAGATCCTTCTGACTTCTGTTTGAGTTCAGATTGCCAATAAATAAATGGTACGTAGCGTTATGTCGGGTAATTACGCATACTTCGAAGTATGTATATGTATTGCCAAAAACATGTACTTTTGTTAAAATGTATGGATATGCCACGTTAACGTGAAGATTGTTCGTTGTCAAGTTATTAGTCAATATATATGGCATGATCTAGCGATGGAAGTGTAGCTTGACCATTCAACAGTTATCGAATACACCGATTTCCGGTTAACTTTTCCCGGCAATTTCCGCAGTTCTTTACGATGTATTTGGCTCGTCAGACAGTAGTTTTCCTAGTTTACCGCAATCTACACTTAAGCATTACCAGTTTTTGTACGTCAGTGTTCTTTATAATGGTGAAATATCGTCAACATCCAGAAAAAACTCCTTGCGATGAATAAACCCAAAATTCCAACGTTAGAGCATGGCTATCGAAAATCGAACAGAAACTTCGAAAAACTCATGCACAGGAAATGATAAGCGTACAGAACACGACTATAAAAGCAGACTGCATGACAAGCTTTTGACAACAACAATATGACTATTCACGGATAAGCAGCCACGAAATCGTCCAGCCACTGACTGAAGGCGTCGGAGCGGGCGTGAGCTTGATCCATGCGCTCGTCCAGCGCGCGTTGCTTCTTGTGCAGCGCTCGGCAGCGGGACCGTAGATCCTGCGACTTTTCCACCAGCTTAGCGATCTACAAAATTCGATTCGGATTAACCGCATTCTTTCTACACTGCATCAGTATTTTCGAGTAAATTTCGTCAGTTTACCCTCGGTATAGCAAATGTGTACAGCTGACGGGAACGCAGACACATTCCCAGCTGCGTCACCACCTCCAGTTCTGGGACCTCTTCGTGACGTGGTTCAGCCTAAAAGTTCAAACGATCAATGGAAAGTGACGGTTTCACTGAGTTATAAGTAAATTTAGAATTCAGCAGGATGCCCAACAGTCCCAAGAATATTACGATCAATCATTTCAGACCACTTAAAAGCATAAACTTATTTAACAAATTAAATTAAATAAAGAAGATCACGATCAAACATTTCAGACCGCTTTATAGTAAAAAAGTATTTAATAACTAAATTAAATTAAATAAATTGATGAAGCCCAACATCAAAATGAAATTTTTACATAAAATCAGAGGACCCGTGAACGAAGCCAATCTGAACAATTCTGATAAAGTTTAATTCGTACTTGTTCCGCGATGATATCGTTCTTCTCGACCATGGCGTTTGTGATTTGACCCTTCAAATGATCTGGCTCTGCAGACGCCAGCTCCGAACCTGCAACAGACATAAACAGAAACGACATAATAATTATCAACAGTAAGGTAACAATTATGAGTTTTATTTACATAAAAATAATTACGCTTTGTAACACAGGTCTAATATATCGCCAAGTCGAGAGTCGAGACATTCTTTCTCGCCCCATTTTGTACGGAGTCAGCCTATGCACAGAAGTATTTTAGCTGCGAATGTAACAAACGCAAAGACCCTTCCCTACATTGATCGTTACAATAGAGCAAAATCTGCGATCTTGCCTTTCAAGCCAATACATGCTCTCTGCGCTTTTCGTTTTACTTTTTGACAGTACCTTTCCCAGCCTGACAGCTAACAACGCTAGGGGAAGCCTTCCAGGAGGTGGTCGAATTTTCGCAGTTTTCAGCGACAAGACTCCCTGGAAGGACAGCAGATTCTGTTATCGTGTTACCACAAAACATTTGATCGGGGACCATTAGCACATAACACCAATTTCCCGCTAGATATGCCTGCTAGTTTGATAATAAAGGAAAACCTGGATATCAAGAGGCCCGTACAACATACCTGCCCTCTGACTGCTACATCCGGACGCGGCTGGTATTCGTTTGCGCGGACTAAAGACGGCATCGGGATCTGCCAGGCGCCTCTTTTCTACGGGACCATAGACCATATTATCACTGAATGCAAATAATCACAGAAAATCAAATGGCAATCGACTCACTTGCTTCAGTCCGTTGAGCCTTCTTTTCTGTGCTGTCAGCCAATGCACCTCTTTTACTCGACATCGTTGCAAGTTCGGGATCTGGCAATCTAAATTGTAGCAAAATCCTTAATAAACAAACAAATTCATCATCAGAACAACTGGCAATCCATAAACTTAGCGAGGGTGTTACGATCAGCTACTCCAGAACGGAAGACATTGCGGAAAAAATGTTCGACAAATTTACAAATTCGCTGCTGTGGTAATGCTTAATACACGGTGCACCTTGAATTCCTTAATATTAAAAATAATGTTCATCGTAACCTCCTTCCAGCAGAATCTTCTAACACTCAACACCTCAACGCGATCTGAAATCCTGACTGCATCTTATCACGATATGCATACGTTTCTTACGTAAACATTATTTCGCGACAATTCCTGCTGAGTGTTGAGTGTACTGTGGGATAAACTGCGGGGTATACTGTGATATAAACTGCCCAGTGTACGAAACACCAGCAGGAATTGTCGCCTAATGATTTTTACGTTACGTTTCTTCCAAACAGTAAACCGTCACTGTAAACGCACTAAAACGACAACAAACCTGCTCGTCGTCAGACTCGTCTTACGATAGTCCGTAGATCTTTGCAGACGCTCGTGGTCTCTGCAGATCAATAAATCCGAGATGATTCCACAAACGAACTGAAAAAAAGATGACTCCGCGAAGACACAAAGGCATGCATGAGATAGAAAAGCTTCTGAATTTGAATTTGCAATGGTGCTGAGTGTTATGAGTGCCATAATCGATTGAGTGGATTCTGAAAAATTCACAAAGGCAGAAACCGCAAAAGCACTGCTTGCCGCGAGGCGACTGCCATGTGTACCGAAACAATGTGCTGGAAAACCGGAAGCTCTTGTAAACCTCGGATGATATTTCTGCTTTCGCCTTGGTATTATGAAAATAACAACTTTCATGTACGGTAACGGTCAGACTAATGCGCGCAAAAAGAAATGCGACGAAAAGTTCAAGAAAAGCTAACGGTAGACGTCCAAAGTTTGCTTCCTTAAAACCTCGTTTTAAGGAACAATTCCTTACCGAAAGCGCTATCGCTACTATTAATTGTAAGGATATTAAGGATCAGGTAGGGAATGACCCGCCCGAAACGTGTCTAATTGTCAGTGAGCCCATGTTTGAGGGTTTACGATGCTTTGAAACCTCTTATTTTGACGTTATTTTCTTTTACGTCAGAGTTTCTAAAATGTGTTTAATATATAGTTTGTATCATGGGTTTCGCGCAGTATCGGCAATTTATGCATATGCATTCTGCATAAGCTTTCCCGGTATTCCCCTACCAAGATTTAACGACTCCGTAGTTTCTGCTAACTCGTGGCTACAGAAAATGATCAGATATGACTCACGCCAGAAAACTGGGTACGAAGATGATAAATTATTATTGGCCAAGCTGCTTGCCAGGAAGATTGTCGGAAGTCAGGTCTATCGATATACAAGTACCGGCTTTACTCACAACTCAGTGCATTGCGAGCGGCGTGTACGTCAAATTACTCCACATGGAGCCGTCAATCAACTTATTCAGCAACATTTACCAGGTATGTAAAGTTAGTGATTCCTAGCTGGTAACCCTTCAGTTGCGTTGTCGGTTATACTACTTCTTCGGGATTTGCACTTTGTGAATCCTCATCTGCAAATTTTCGGTGTACGTGATGCAATTGCAGCGTGACTGATTGTGAACTCGTGAAGTGATGGCGCACATCGGCTACGAAATTTTTCAGTAGGTAGTAAAATCGTTGGTTGTCTGCCACAGAATGTCGGACGAACAAAACTTTCATCTTTCACCGTACCATCAAGATGAACTGCCGAGCTACAAGAAAGTTATGTCCGGAAACAGGACGAGTCTCCCCATGGGTCAAGCGAGTTCAGATGAATTTGTGATCAAGACAAACAAGTTAGGTTCTTCCGTTGCTCCGATGGATTACGACACGTGGCCCTCATGGGGTACTTTTGGAGAAGCGCAATTTGGCATTGATTTATATTGGTTTGTTGCCAAACAAGTGACCAAACAGCCCTGTTGCTGTTTGGTCACTTTGGTGGCAAGATGTCACTAGCGTCTACCGCTTTGATTATCGGTTGGGTCTCATTCGTCATGGTATACTTCGGATACGTGTTTATCGCCCTACGGTGGCATAAGGTTAATCAAATCTTAGAGCAACTGGTGGATAAGTCAGAATTTCTTCGATATACGGAAAACGTGAAGCAGGGTATGTATTGGCGTGTGCCGTTGTTTAATAACAGGAATAAATAAGTGTACGGTGAATCGTATCTGTGGATGATTCAAATTCATGATCCAAATTTTAAACAACGTACCGATACAGTCCAAGATTGTAGTAGGTTAGCAGCATCATTTTTCGGTTCTTTCTTTCTTGGTCTATGCACTTTTTGAGCATATGCATGTTGTCAATTAAGGAGCGTAGTTAACGTTTGCGATCACCGCATAGTTTACGACAATGTTAACCTTTATCTAGCTGCTCCAAGAATTACGTGGCGTCTCATCTGTTTCCACGACGAAACCCGCATAATAACTTTGTCAGGACGCGTGAGATCCATCCAAGTAAAAGTTTCCACATGGACCGGCGAGCAATCGCTCCCTTACCAGATCTGGCAAGATCTCTCCGAACGGTTCGATTGTCCTGTTTCGGGCGGCTACTGCACCGTAACGGTTTCCGTTGAAGGCATCTTGTCCGACGCGCGAACCAAAGCGGCATATGAACAGCAGAAAAGTGCTTTCGTGAATCCCAATAAAGATAAAGATGTGAAATACGAGCTGCAGGAAGTGGTCGATGTGGAAGGCGTGACCTTCAAGGATAATGTGCTGGTCAAAACGTCGTCCAGCGTTTTTTTCTCGAGGACGGCCTACATCATTGCTACCATATTTCTGCTGGCTCCTTTTTGGCATTGCAAGATTTGGAGTTTGGAAGGGCAGACTCAGATGCGAGTTAGCAAAAAAGTATCTGCTTAGCCTTCTACATATTTTGGTCCGGTTTAATTGGTGAATTTTTCAGTACACTTTGCGCCAAATGCTTGCCATTTTTCTGCTGTAGTTGCTAACGATGTTTTGCGTATACTTTTACATTCCGGCAGATATTCCGCTCTAGATCTCGTGGAGGTACAGACATAACACGTAAGTTTTTCACTTCTACTTCCATACATTAAATTGTTAACTATACAAATGAAGCGAATCAAGCAAATTTGTGCAGACAACTTCTTCGGCAAGTTACCATAAACCACATCTCCTCGCTAAAAAGGTGACCAGTATTGTTATACAATACTCGTATGCATCAAGCGACCGCATATCGGATCGAATCTCTGCGCAGTAAAGGTCACAGAGGTTGCTGTTCGATAACTTATGCGCTATGTATCTCGCCGTGCATGTAAAAATCGAATAAGGAACACGCGAAAAAAGTTATCCATAAACGAAAAAGTGCAACATGGCAGTGGTTAAATTGCATCGCTGTTTAGCTCTCGAGAAGCGATCA
>JAQGAU010001814.1:0-17620 GCA_034698045.1 Paramacrobiotus richtersi | reverse complement strand
TCACAGGGATACTTTCCTCGATATAGTACTGCAGCGCAGTACAGAGGAGGCAACCATCCCGATGACATTTGGGCCCGGTTGAGCAGTGGGATTATGCGTGACAATGTGCAGTCAGTCCAGCCCACAGTTCCGTGCACTGAAATTTTTTTCATTTGCTGTTGTATATGCGACTTACTTTGTTGACATTGATCTTTTCCTGGACCCCAGCAATACCCTGTCTTACACTCGGAGTGACAAGGCAAGCATCCCGGAATATGTGCAGCCTTAGGGCCCGTCCCGATTTTTAGATGCGTGCTGTTCACTTGCAACGTGTCGTTCCAGTTGACGGTGCTGCTGACGTGGCACAACCGAGGATTGTCACTTATATAAACGGTTCCATTGCTGATTTCTAACAACCAAACATCTTCAACAAACTCAACAAACAAAAAACAATCCAAACCATTCCACACCTGTAAGTTGTTGCAGGCCCAGCTCCTCGAGTCCGGGATTGGCCGCTATAAATACGGAATAATAACGGTCGTTTCCTAGTGCCAACAGACTGCGGCCACGGATTATTCGTAAATTGGGGTGATTTAGCACAGGTGTGGTAACGTCACCCATCACCAAATATCCAGTAACTTCGCGGATATCTTTTAGGAAATTCAAGTCAGTTTCGGGTGTGATGTGTGTCAGCTCCAAATTCCCTTGCACGAAGGTACAATTAGTATAGCGTTTTCTTAATTGCTGTAGATGTTGCACTGTACTGCCGCTCTGTGATAAACCATTTTCCGTGCCGCTACAAACTGAAATTAAGAGGAGACGAACTTACACAGCCTTACCTAAATTTAATATTCTGTAGATAGCGCATATCTTTGGATACGGTCATATTCCAAATCCCAGCATGATATATATTCCAACCAAGTACTTGTTAATTTTGGTATTCATTATCAGTGTGCATGTTCCGCTTTCTTGAAATATCGCTACGTTCCACTGTATCAAGGCTACTGTATGCTACAAGTTGCGTGGACGCATCCTTTTCCACAAGGTGCACAATTAAACTGCTGATTCGAACATACCTCGGGTTTCCGCCGTTTTCGGCGTTTCGAGATTGCTCTGTCCGTTCGCCGTTCCTTTCCATAAGAACAGAAAAAGAAAGCCACAACACAGGAACATTTCTTTAACTAATAAACTCCTGACTGTCAACATCGTTCTAGTTAAAACTAAAACAGTCGAATGACACGCGTCACCGATATTCTGTCGTTTGTTCTTCTGCACCGCAGTAGCTACAGTATTGTCATGAGCAACCAGAAGTGGGAAATAACCGCAAAACGCTGAATTATTCCTATGCATTACCGCATTCACACGCACAGTCTACGTTAGAAATGAGAAAAACCCGTGGTGCTAATGTCTGACAACTTTGTTACTCGTGCAGCACAGCATGCGTTAATTGAACAATATGCTCAGCATGTTTACAGTAAATGGCTTGTTTTCCTTGTAAGAATCACAAATTTGCAGACACCGGCTGCGATGCGCCCTCAGGGACTGTCAAAAAGTGAAGCTCAGACCTTGTTTGGTGCTTTCGGAACATATACTTCTGCGATATGCATTATATATGTCCTTCGTGCATCCTTTTTATAAGGATCTCTTAACAATATTGAGAGCTCTTTTGTACTATTTAGTGAGAGACATACAATGTGAAGTACATAGCGCAGACAAATTCAGAGGAATCAACGAAAGTTCACTTGCAATATGAACATGCGCTTGAGCTTACCAATAACACTGGCTAAGATACAGACTTCCGGGCGTTTTTCTATCCCATTCTTGATTTTGGAGATGCAAGCGCAGAATGACCTTAGTGACGTCACGAACTCATACAGTTAGTTCTGAACAATGCTGTACGTACGTATAGGAATTCCCGTCGCTTTGTTGTCTACCACGAATGCCGTGCATCCTGTGCCCGCTGGAGTCGCCAAAACATCGCTTTCATATGACACATGTGACTTGTTTGTCTTGTTACTGCTGGGTCCAGCCGTCCAGGTCCCAGGACAAACGCTTCGATACCGGCCGAGCCCGACGAAAACTCTCTCTATCCAGTACAATACACGAATATGTCTGAGGGCATGTGGCGCATACTTCTGCATGTGCTCGCGCAATGGAACGGACGTTAAGTAAGCGAATAGGGTAATTTTATCTGTATTGTTTGAGTAATGGCATGGCAGAAATGTTGTTTACTCATAACTCATATTGCAGGAACTGCAAGGAAGTATAATTTCGAACGCCGTGTACTAGTATTGCTCACGGACAGATCTGCGGTAAGTCTTGCATTTCGATCTTGCTTCTCAGGCTGCATCTGGTCTATTGTAGTGCCTGTTGAACTTTGCTGGAATGTGTTATTACCAAGCCAATTAATGTCCAGCAAATGCCTAATAGTAATATTATGGTGATTTGTGAACCCCGTAGCAGCATGTCTAGTCTTGGTCTTTTATTCTCTTCGCGATCATGATTCAAAAAAACTGCTTCAAGGAATGCACTACGATTGAACACAGCCGACACCGAGATCTAAGAGCTGCCCGCAGCAGAACATGGTTGACTCAGAAAGCACAAGATTCCCAGAAATGAATCATAAAAAAACGTAACACCTGGTTAAATGACACAGCAACATTGTAGAAGCAAAGTTGCGCGGTGCTCACTTTTTCACCTCAGATTTGAAGGTATGGGTCTCCTTGCCGTCCTTGATGGTGTGATGCTCTTCGGTGTGTTCTTTCTTGTCGCATCCGCCGCATCCCTTGGTCTCGGATTTGAAGTCACGGCTCACTTTGCCGTCCTTTACTTCCACCTTCTCGGATGTCACGGTCTTGGAGTCCATATTGTCGGTTAGAGTTGTAGGATATTGACAAACAAATGTTCAGGAGAAATAGAGTTAACTGATCTCTGCTATATCAAGAAATGTGTTTAAGTACTGTTACAACAGCATAACAACACGCCAAGAAATTGCCGTCGGCATTTTCCAGAATGGAAAATGCGCGATGGAATTATATCGCTTTTGCGGTATCAAGTGCGCACCTATCGACAGATATTTGCCTACTCACTGTTTTCCGGCTTGTGTCAGCAATGGATAGTCATATTATGCTGTAGATTAGGACGAGTTCATCGACATGAAAATGCCGAACAACAACAAAGTTGAGAATCCACAATCGAGCGGGCATTAACGGCAGCCGCGATATGATTGGTATATTTACCATGTATTCCGTACAAGGGTTATATGTGGTCTTCGTCTACAGTTTTGACGTTATAAGGTACCCTTTCAAATACGCTCTCTTTGCACAGCCATATATTCTGTACAACAAATTTCCTTGTCTGAAGTCTTTATACACGAGATATGCAAAATATACAGTATTTTGTGTACGTAGATGAGAAACTTCATGAAGCAAAATTTTGCAAGAACTACAAGAATAAAATCGAGCCAGGTATTATTACACTATCACAATGATGAAAAACGAGCGGAATAAAATGAACCGCAAAGTTGCAGAGCCAGTGCTGCGTAAACAGCGAGAATGCTTGCAAAAACAACTCTTGTATGGTGAAAAAGATTATAATTATTCACTGATCTATCTTGACTGTTGGACAGTGCTACCATTAGCTGCATTATGTAAAAACATCTTCCGAAACACGTCTACTAGGGAATTACGGCAACATCGATTAACCGTTGAGGTAGGAACAATGTCTAGTAAACGAACGTACGAGGAAATCTCATGATGAATAAAATGAGGAAGAACACAAGGAAATTAAATTTTCCGTGCTGTCACGGCTTATTCTTTCAAGTATCTCGGTACTGGTATACACAGTTTCAATGAATATCTGCAACACAGAACCTGATACATATCAACAAACAACAAGGCAACGAAAACCCTTACGTTTTCCTTTCAGTGTAACAGGATCCGATGTGTACCGTAGCACACACGTGTAACCGCTAAAACCGTCCGGACGGAAAACCTGTCCGCCGGACACTTTTCCCAGCAACCGCTAAAACCGTCCGGAGGGCCGAAAAAACGTCCGCCGTAAATCTTGCCCACCCACAATTCTTATTACCGAAACAGGTTTCTGGTACCCAGTCTCACCCGGACACTTTTCCCGGACGTGTTCGACAACCCGGACACTTTTCTCCGCAGTGTCCTATTGGTGTCCAACAGCCCGGACACTTTTCCCCGCAGTGTACTATTAGTGTCCAACAGCCCGGACACATTTCCCCAGAGTGCCACGGAAGCCGGACACATTTCCCCAGAGTGCCACCAAAGCCCGACACATTTCCCCAGAGTGCCACGGAAGCTGGACACATTTCCAAACACTGCGGTGAAAAGTGTCCGGGCTGTTGGACACTATGGAACACTGCGGGGAAAGTGTCCGGGTTGTCGAACACGTCCGGGAAAAGGGTCCGGGTGAGACTGGGTACCAGGAACCTGTTTCGGCAATAAAAGGTCTGGGTGGGCAAAATTTACGGCGGACGTTTTTTCGGCCCTCCGGACGGTTTTAGCGGTTGCGGGGAAAAGTGTCCGGCGGACAGGTTTTCCGTCCGGGCGGTTTTAGCGGTTACACACGCGGGCTGTTGTCTGCCGATGTCTGGACGCTGCAAAAGCACGAATACGCGATGTGAATCCGAATAATCGATAATTTGTTGTTTTCTTCTCTGTGAAACGGATTCAGCTAAATGCTAGTTTCTTATACGAGCATAGTTTCGTACAGAAGTGATCATTCAATATTTGGAAGAAAAAATTTAACGATTTCTGACTTGGCATGGCTTAGGACTGGACCAAGATTCATGATTCAAAACTGTGTACAAAACAGGCGTTGGTTATTTTTTAGGCACAAATGTCAGGTCCAATGCCCCAATCGCGCCCTTGTCAAAGCCTGTTGACATATTATTGTGGAAGAAAGTTGAGTCGCTTTTGTTGTGCAAGATCTGAAATTAGTAACGGGTTCACCGTGGTCTGAACGTCGAGCAAGTGGATTACGGATTTTTTGTTGAAAATATTTTGTTTGCTTCGAACAGGAAACGAAGACTTCTAGAAACCTGCCGCGAAACACCCAATGGGAGCAGCGTTTCTCGGTTTTGGTCGACATGCAATACCCCATATTCCAGTGATTCCATAAATTGATCTCGTAAAATCGCCAGGTTCCCTTCAATTACAGTACAGTTCTGGAACTGCTAAAGAGTTATGTCTGTGATCCAGTTGAGGTTTACACTTTTACCCGACACTTAAACCACAAGCTTACAGTGTTATTTGGTTGTGCAGCTAGTTTGATTTGATCAGCTGACCAGCGGGTTGTGTTTCTAAATCAGTACTGACCATTGGCAAGGATCTCTCTGTAATAATAAGAGTACTATCGTAGTAAAGCATACGATGCTGAAATAACTATATCGCGGAAACATGGTGAGGGGAATCAAAGAAAAGGCTCACATAGAATATGAGCATGCACTTCATCGTTTTTGTCCCTCTGACATATGAGCTCGCGTAAGATTTTGTTCTTAGCTAATGAACGTGCTTAGCTAATGAATGTGAGCGTTGGGATACAAAGCGGCAGGAAGTCTGTTTTTTAGCCAAATGTTGTTTTTGCAGGTACACGCACAGCTGACTCTCGTGAGGGCCCGAGCTCTTACAGTAAGCTGCAAACAATGCTGTATATATTTCAGTTCCCATCGCCTTCTTGTCCACAACAAATGGCGTTTATCAGATGCCCGCTGGAGTCGCCCTCACATACGCTCCTGTGACATTTCTGTCTTGTTTCTGCTTAGTCCAGGTCCCCAGACGAACTCTTCGATACCGACCGTGCACGATCAAAGCACTCGCGAGCCAGTGCAATGTGTGCCTGAGCGCATATGGCGCATGCTTCCGCCGGTGACCATCCAACGGAATAAACGTCAAGCGCGCTCGGCCTACACCTTTAGTTAGAATGGGAATTAGGAATGGTTTCTTTCGCGCCACCACTCACTTAGGCATCCTTGTTTCCAACTGACAATCGACACAAGGCCAAGTTTGATTTCGAGGCGCTTCGTGTCGCTCTGGTTGCACTAGTCTAAAACATCACCGCAAATAACGAGGAAACGGTTGCTCGAAATCATCGCGTTTGTTATTCCTGTAAAGGTTCTGGTAGTTGAAGAACACAGAAGTGGCAAATCTTTGCTTACTGAGAATCTGTGTCAACAATGTAACTATACGGGCATTCAGTGCACCTTTGACGAACGGGCATAGAATTCTCAACTGCATTACTTGTCTGCTGCAAGGATCTGCATTTCGAAAACCAAGATCGAAATGAGAACAAAGAGCAGTAGGTTTCATAATTGCGGTAAAATGTTATTCTTGGTAGAAACTATAGCGAATATCCATTCTTGTCAGGTTTTCCCGAACTCATAGTTCTTTTGGCGTATTTTTATTATATGATTCGCTCACCAATTTCGGCATTGCTTAATAGCATCTGCTGTTAACCAAGCCGTGTTCGCGATTCGCCGTATTTGTCCTGCGCTGATTTGAAACAAATGATTTCCTTTGCTCGTTAATGAGAGGTGGTACCACTTTCCACACATCAAGGCCGCCGTAGAAGAGCGCGGCGCGCGCACTGATTGTAACAAACTCTGTATATGAGTTCATTTAGCACATGATCGAACTACTCCATGAAGTTATTGTTCAAAAATAACAATGACTGCAAAAAACGTTATGATGACTGAAAGGTCAAAGTTTTCAGAAATAATCAAAAAATAGTACACATACATTTCTCGATAAGTTTCCGAGTTGGTCCATAAAGCAACTTCAAGCTCTACCTAGTTTACAGCTGATTTGTATCATTGTATACCTCTGTTCATCTCTTTAAAAATAAACGTTATTGCCCTGGACCGGGTCATGTAGTATTTGGTAAGGGCTAGCCAGCTTCTGCCAACATTGGTGATTTCCAATGGCTGTATAAAACGATGGACGCACATAAAACCGTTTATGAGGGCTCTATTCTACAAGTTTTATGACTGCGAGGTAACCGCTATTAACGACAAATCTGATGTGCATTCTCAACTTTGTCGATCGGCCTTTTTGGGTCGTTAAACCTGGCCTAATCCATGTGCAGCATTAGCATTCTATTACTGTCGCTGACACAAGCCGAGAACTGATTTCCAAGGGCTGTATTAAACGATGGGCGCACATAAAACAGTTTATAAGGGCTCTGCTCTACGAGTTTTATGACTGCGCGGTAACCGCTTTTAATGATAAATCTAATGTGCATTCTCAACTTTGTCGATCATCCCTTTTGAGCCGTTAAACCTGGCCTAGTCCATGTGCAGCATTCGGTAACTATCGCTGACACAAGCCGAGAACAGCGGCAAAACTGACGGTATCTTTACTGCGATAGGTGCTCATAGTTTTTATGCCGCTCTTAGGAGAAACCTTGTATAATTCCATATCACATTTCTCATTTCAGAAAAAGGCAGACGGCAAATTGCTTCACCCTGCTGTACGGGACAGGTACTTAAGTACGATTTCCGATTTTGCAGAGATCAGTAGACTGCCTAACTTGAATTTTCCTTGAACATCTGCTTGTCGTTAATCTTTATACCTTAACCGACAATATGGACTTCAAGACTGTGACATCTGAGACCAAAGGATGTGGTGGATGCCCCAAGAAGGAACATACCGAAGAGCATCACACCATCAAGGACGTTAATGCGGAATCCAAAGGATGTGGTGGATGTCCCAAGAAGGAACACACCGAAGAGCATCACACTATCAAGGACGTCAAATCGGAATCCAAAGGATGTGGCGGGTGCCCAAAGAAGGGACACACCGAAGAGCATCAGATCATCAAAGAGACCCACACCTTCGAATCTGAGGTGAAAAAGTGAGCACAGCGGAAACTTTATTTCCTTTTATTGTTGGTTGTGCCGTCTAAGCTCCTGTTATGTGTTTTGTGGATTTGCTTCTGAATATTTTGTGCTTTTTGGATGTGTGACATGTTCTGCAGCAAGCAGACACAGACTCTGCGTCTGTAGTGTTAAATCGTAGTGCATTCCTTGTGGCGCAGTTGTTGTGAATGATAATCACAAGAGAAATGAAGAACCAAAATTGAAATGGCTTTCAGCATAGCATCGTTATGATAGACATGTACTCGAAATTTTGTTATATGACCAACATACGTATTGCAGTAAAGTTCAATGGGAACAGAATGGACTGATTGCAACCTGTGAAGGCAAGATCAACATGCCGAACTTTACGCCGCAAGGATGCGCGGCAGCCCACACCTTAACCTTTTCATTATCACCCGCTGTATTAATAAGCAGTAGTTGTGGAAAATGCAATCTGAGCTAATGAACATCAAGGTTCATTTCTGCTATGGGCCGTTAATTCACACAATAGAGACAGACTTACGGCAATGCTTTCCGCGCTTTACCTTTATTCCGTTGGGTGAGCACATGGTGATTTAGTATATACAACATGGCACCTATTTATGTCTAGATCTGTGCGCATTTCCAGATGCTTTTTTGGGCGCAGTATTCCTTTTAGTCTTTCTGCGTATTCCGCCTATTTTCGTTTACATTAACTTTGTGCACCTGTATCCCGCCAATTTAGGACACATAATCACAATAGAATAATCACTCCCGTATTTTGTACGAATTTTTAAGCGAAGGCCACAACAGAAACATTCGTGGTTGTGTCTGTTTTTTGAGCCTGCAGGACCCAAACCAAATCGTACATAAACTCACCGTGGTCTCCAAGATCGTGTATTGATATCGCAAAAAATGCCTGATAGATTGAGTAATCGTGCGGAAGCTTAATGAGGTGTGCCGTGTGCGGCTTTTGTTGGTTGTCTCTAGTGACACCGGAGATACACAATGTTGTTATAAGTTGGTGTAAAGCGAGTGGTATTCTAATTAAGGTGATCCCCAATGAAGGAGGAGTATAATCAATGTTCCTGTGTCTGTTTAATAATGAATCAGAAACAAGCACGCTACTCCACTCAATCCAACTAGCTGCGCAAGTAGCCTTGCTGCATGGAAGTATTTTCTGTATCATGCATATCGGATATATACAGTGCATATTATGCATTATGCACCAACAAAGGTCTAGGCTTCCCATTTCAACAATCCCAGACGATGCGTCGCAGCTGGTGACCAATAATTTGCGACACGAACTGGGAAAATAATGCTTTCCAGTATGTCAGGTAGACGGCTTAACACCACGTGCGACGTCCAAGGAGTAAAAGAGTTCGACAATCAATCATGTTTGTCTCATTTGTACATACATATGTAACATACCAAAGAGTCAGTCAAGACAGTTGTTTTTTGCCATTTTCCACTGGAGTTCATTTTTGACTGCAGTTTGCAGTAATTCAGTACAAGAGGAATACGGAGATATTGAAGCGGTCACCCAACAGTCGAGACTTCGCACCGTATGATGGAGCCATAATTTTCTTGCTAGCCACCGAATAGTGAATGGACAAGACGATCTCGCAATACTGGTTAGTGTGAAACTGAATGAGGTATGTGAGAATTATCAGTTTAATTATTCGCCTTGCTGGAGATGTAACTGAAAACAGTAGGTTCATCTTTGGACTCGATATTCTAGAACTTAAGAATATTTGTGCGAACAGTGTGAGTTATCCAGGAAGGGTTTTGCCTGCGACACAGAACAGACACTGCGCCTCTTTCCGAAACTTTTATCATTGGCCGTATAGAAACTGCAACGATACAGAAAAAGCACCTCGAAAAAGAATAGATTTAAATTTTACAAAAGTCTTGGTGCTCATTACTGCCTGTGTGCCTATGTACAGACTGTAAAGTGCAATTATCAGCGCAGTTGTCCTTCCGGCCCGTCTGTCTGCTGCAAGGTATTATCGCAAGGATTCTGTTCCAGCTTTATCATTGCAGCTTTTGGCCTTGGATTTAGCCATCCCTGAGGGCACATTACAGCCCGCGACCGGCGGATTTCGAAACACATTGAGAAAATTATTCGATTTAGCATGCTGGGCTTATTGCTTAATCAGGCGCAGTACATTACCTGCAGGCTTTTTGGTACATTACCATAATATGTATGTCTCATTTCTATGCGCAGACGAGGAAGCATATATATGTAATACTGCGACTCTTTAGCTTCTTTCTAACCATTTTCCAGTAGTCCATTCCTGACTGCACCCAGCTATACATAAAAATCGGAATACTGGTATATCGTGCGATTGCGATAAACGTGAAGTGATCGATCACCCTGCAACAGGCTTGGAGTACAGCGGAATGATATCAGCGTCATGGAATTTATCTGTTATTGAGCTGGCCCTGCGTTTTGGCTGTCTGATTCTTCTGTTGGTTAAAGGAGCTGCGTGCGGACCAAATGTTTCCGAAACACAGACTGCGGTGGAAGAGCGAGGTCAGTAACATGTATGAAATGGCCAGCCCACGGAAACGTCTGTTGAACCTTCTACAGGATGTCTTCTGATGCATATGTTTTTCATTTGAGAAATAAAAGTAAATTAAAACCAGTACCGTACAGTTTAGTGGGGAATTTGGCTGTTATCTCGTTTGAAAGACCATTGAAAGATAGAGGCAATTAACTTTCATTATAAAGTTATAAATAATTTCAGCCTGCGGCGGCACGGCAAATGTTATTGAATGGAACCGGAATATGACGATTCATCTTCAGCTTTTAAGGAATCGCTATACGAACTGCACCTCCATCCAAGGAAATTTGGAGATAACACACTTTCCTCCCGAGGCCGATGTGGATTTCTTAAAACACATCCGCGAAATCACTGGATACTTGCTGATTGCCAACGTTAGCATACCAGTGCTAAAGCTCCCAAATCTACGGATTGTCCGTGGCAAAAGGAGGATTGCACGCAACCAGGTGGGACGGGGCGGCCGTTATTCTTACTCCGTATATATAAAAGACAATCCAGGGCTTGAAGAACTAGCCCTAGGACAGCTCAGAGGTATAATACGACTTTCTGGTATTCTTTCCTGGGAGTGTCTCTTTTAAGTGGAGTTTCTGAGTATTGACACCCGCGCACCTGTAATGATTTATGATTTATGACGGCCAAAATATCAATTCACTATGTCCAGAATTCCGATTGTGCCTGCAACGTCCGGTTGTTGCGCAATTGCCCCGAAAAGGTTAAACACATTTTATTCTAACATAATTCAACGTTTCACCCCCACTACTTGGAACTTTCATTATAAATGCACATGTACGAGTATATGTATGAGGATCGTTCTGACCAACATTCAGCCGGGAAGTATGTTTCTGAAACTTTAAAATGAAGAAGTATGGATACAACACTGAATTATTTAAGAAAATGTGCTTAAACTTTTCGTGGCTGTTGCGCAACAACTAGATGTTGCGCGCACAAAACAGATTTCTGGACATACATGGTCAACTGATGTTGATGTGGCTAATATAAATCATAATGGAGTCTATTGAAATGGTTACAGTTGGGCGAGTGTTGTGGTTTCACCCATACTTTTGACCATAAGCAGAAACGTCCCTTAATCATGTTATTCTGGCTGATTGTTAGAAATCAGTAACGGAACAGTGTACCTCAAGGGTAATCCGAAGCTGTGCCATGTACGGAATACCGTCAACTGGAATGATCTGCTGCAAATGAGTAGCATGGATTTTGCAACCAACTCGGACGATGAAGCTAATATTTCGGATTGCTTGCCGTGTCACAGTGGTTGTAGCAGCGGGTTTTGCTGGGGTCCAGGAAGAGATGAGTGTCAGCAACGTAAGTCACAGAATAGTCTGATTTACATGGTCGTTCACCAAAACAGATTGCTGAACTGAAGCATCTAGCGAATAATCAAGAGAGCAGCTGCATTGTTTAAGTATTCGACATGCATACTGTCAAGTAATCAATTCGACCCGGAAATACGAATAAATATGCGTTTCATATCAATATGATCTTCCAAATATTGTGAGTATTGTGAGTTTAATTTAAACCAAACATAAACAGTGAAAGTTATGGGTTTTCAATGTTATTAATGCGTAAGTGGCTTAACACAGCGTCTACGAAGCGGGGATCAGCAAGATTACGATCTTGACCCGATTTCCGTAGACCGCTATTAAATAATAATGTTAAGCCAATTTATGCATTATTAGCTTTGAAAATTCATAACTTTGCACTGTTTATGTTTGGTATAAATTACAAAATTGCCCAATACTCACCATATTTAGCAGATCATATTGTTATGAAACGCTTATTTATTGCAACAGTAGGAAGCCGACATCGGACACAATGCACGTGTTTATTGTTCCAACAACTATGTTTTCCAGAGGCCCAGTGGTCGGCCTCTTACGCGTATTACTACTGGATCTCTTTGCTGCCTGATGCGTATGCGCTTCCGTTTAAACTCGTATGTACGAAGCAATTTTTTTGACCAGTTACAAAGACTCCATGCGCGAAGCATTGTGGACTGAACCGTTGTCGTGGCCCGGAACCATCGGAGTGTTGTCATCCCGAGTGTGCTGGTGGGTGCGTTGGACCGAGTGCTGCTGAATGTACCGCATGCCGAAGTTTCACCAATAATGGTACGTGCGTTAAAAAGTGTCCTGAACTGACAAAATTCGATGAAGATCAGTACATGACCATCCCGAATCCGGATGGAAAATTCGTCTACGGTACCCTCTGTGTAAACGAATGTCCGTCGAACTTTTTGAGCTATGGACAGTACTGTACTGACACATGTCCGGAAGACATGGAGGAGAAGAACGGAGCGTGCGTTACATGCGATGGACCTTGTCCAAAATGTGAGCAAAAGTGGATGGAGAGGGCGCAATTTTTGTCAGCAAGTGCCATAAAGTAGGTTTTTGATTGCTAGTATGTTCCGGTTTCCAGGATGATTCGCCGCCCGGCACAATCACCTGGATCTCAGATACAACTCTTCAGCAGTTCGAGAACTGTGTTGTCGTTGAAGGGGATCTATCAATCTTACGACAGTCCTTTATGAATTCAGTGGAAGACGTAGTCGGCAATGAGGTTGTTGGTCATGGGGGCGTTGAACCGCACCAGCTAGAACAATTATCAAGTATCAGGAAAATTACCGGATACCTCAGGATTGACGGCGGACACGACAACATGACGGATTTATCGTTCTTGCGCAATTTGGAGACAATTGAGGGTCGGACACTGAAAAATTTGTACGTAGAACAGGACGCTATCTTGAAGGGTGTACAGATACAAGACTTTCTTTATTAGGGAATCAGCATTAATAATCAAAGGGAATCCTCACCTCCGATCCCTCGGATTAGATTCTCTCAGAACAATTAAAGATGGAGTAGTAAAAATCGAGGATAATCCCCAGTTGTGCTATGCTGGGCAAATCAATTGGAACAAACTGCTCGGAAAAAACTCTGTCGTATTCGTGAATAACAATCGCGACAAAAATGAATGCGGTAAGTTGCCAGTCAAGTCAGATGGTCAGAGAAGCGGTTTCCATGCTACCTTGTATCAGCGGCTGGCTACAATTAAATGAATTTAAATCCAACTTGTATCTGCAGCGATGCTTCTTTTTAAGCGTATGTTACGCTACTGTACTGATAATACTGTATGTAAATTATCGTACTTCGAAGGACTTGACGGTTATCCCTTTGTTGGTTGTATAAGCTCCTTTAAACCACCAATAGCTGGTGTGACAGTGTTGTTGCGTTCTAGCTCGGGCAGGGGAAAAATGCCATGCGGAGTGCACCGGTGACGGCTGCTGGGGTCCGCAACAGAACCAGTGCTTGTCCTGTGCAAACTACATGTACGAATCGGTTTGCCTCAGCGATTGTGAAGAATGGAACGGATCCAACTCAGTCTTGCTGTACCACGCCGGGAACCAGACATGTCAACCGTGCCATGAGCAGTGTCGCGATGGCTGCCAAGGACCCGTAAGACGTGTTTTTTTCGTTTGGCTTGTAAGCTGAATTAGGTGCCCCATTTCATAATCCAGCGGCGTGTGGTACTAGAACGCGAATTTGGCTTTGAGAGCCTGCTAATTTGACATAATTGTAAAACAGAACAGTCAGAAACCTTGCCTTTTTCTCTTCTGTGCTTTGGAGCAAGCGTTCTCGCTGACCCCAGTACTGTTTATTGAAGCGACCTTTTCTTACGTTGGACACCACTACTTTCCTTGTTGATGATTGATCAACTCATGACTATACAGGGGAGAAGCAATTGTACTGCCTGTCTCAATGCCAAGGATGGACCTGACTGTGTGGCGGTGTGTCCTTGGTCCACATACACATCGTCCACATTCACCGATTCGCGATTGGTTTGCCTGCCATGTAACGAGTCGTGCGGTGCCGGATGCACTGGACCGGGATCATTTGTCGGCGAAGGAGGATGCCGATTTTGTGCGGCAGTTGTCAGGGATGGCGTGACGAGCGTGGTAAGCCTGAATGCCGTGGGAACGTTATTAGGTATTTTGCGCAATTGATACACTTTGCTGCAAACAATGAGCAGCACGCGCAGATGCACAAATAAACCAAATTCCCGCGGCATGCTACATAGTTGTTACACAGGACAGCAATGCAAACCCAGGAACTTCATGTGCCTACGGTTGTGACAAAGAAACTTTACGTTCACCGGTTTCGGGATCGCAGTATTCTTTGTTTTTCCCCCTCTCTAGCTTTAGCTGTTTTCGTTCAACATAGAAACCTACACAAGACTTTTCGTTGGCTTCTGTGTTAAGAGAAAATGACCACAATTTCTATTCTTTCGCACCAACAACTGCAGTGTGAGTTGGAACTACCAACCAAACCTTTTCTCTATCTATTCAGATATAATGCGTTCCTGTTAAGGTAAACAGAAGTATGCTTTAGAAAGTGCTCACAATAGAAGTCTACGGGAGAAAAGTGTGCATGATGCAGAGATTTAAGTGGTGCTTGTTCAACTGGCATAGGCAGGCTCGTTCAGTGGAAATTCCAACTGTACTGGCCAACAACAGATCAACAAATACCGAAGAGCGCTAGCTAACTATAGTACAATGTGACTTTTTCTGACCCAACATTTCAGACTCAATGTTTACCGGAGACATCACCGTGTCCTCCCCGGTATTTTGAGACGTACAGCTACACTGACACCGCCGCACCACCATCAACGTACAGTCTGTACATGACTGGTATTAGAATCTGCGCACCCTGCCACCCGTACTGTACGAAATGCCTCGATAGTGCAGTTGACAACTGCACAGAATGCACATATTTCAAAGTGGATGGAAGGTGCGCCCTAACCTGTCCCAACACAACACACTACATCGAGAATGGAACTTCGTTGTGCCAGCCCTGCAATTCTGAGTGCAGTACTCGTGGATGCAACGGACCCATGTCGACGCAATGTGTATCGTGCCGATCATTCCGTGACTATTACGATCCGGAGTCGTTCAACTGCACTTCCCAATGTCCACCCGAGCGGGTGTACAGTACGAATAGCCCACCCGATCCGCAGATTAGGCTGCATTCCTCTGAACGCCTCTGCACAAAGGATGATACTGACTCGTATGTCTACCGTGCAGCGCGTAACACAGGACGCTTGCGCTCATGGTCGCATAATGTCCATTGTTTGTAGGGCGACAACCACCAAACACATGATTATCGGAGTGGTGGTAACCGTAGTGGGGGCGATCGTTATTGTGGCGATTGCTGTCCACTTTCGCATTAGAAGATCCAAGATCAAACTGGAAACTTTGGTTATTCAGGATAAGTTTGCCGGTATCGAATTGGCTGAGCCGTTAGAACCGACTGACAACAAGCCCGATACGTCCAAACTCAGGTTGATAATTGAACAGGAACTGCGACGAGGAGAGCTGCTGGGACAGGGCGCCTTCGGCATTGTCTATAAGGTCGGTGCATTTGATCGACCTATACTTGGTTTGCTAATTCATCTTATATTTCGTGTATGCGATGTTCGAACATGTAAGGCAAGATCGCATCTAGGATTTTCGAAATATCAAATATCTGTGAGAAGTATTCGCCTCACAAAATAGCTAAAATCGCCGAAAAGATTTGGCATGGCGCAGCGATGCGACTGACAATAAGATCGTACGATATCACATCATGATACTTTCAGACTTGCATTAGAGTCGGTTTCCCAAGCACAGTTCACTGTTGTCTTTCGTCCCCTGTATAGGGATTTTGGTTGCCTCCTAATGAAAACCTGAAGATTCCGGTTGCCATTAAAGTCCTTAAGGAAGGAGTTGGTGCGAACGCTACTAAAGAGATCCTAGATGTGAGAAGATGGAAGTTCTCTCGCTGGCCGTTGCTGCCGTCGTTAAACTGTACCAGTTACCGGTTTCAGGAAGCGCATGTCATGGCATCGGTGAACAATCCACATCTGGTATCGTTACTCGCCTTGTGCATGACTTCTCAGATAATGCTGATAACGCAGCTGCTGCCACTGGGATCACTGGTGGAATATGTGAAGAAGAACATGAAGAGCATCACATCGCGAACTCTTCTTAACTGGTGTTCACAGATCGCCAAGGTACAACAACAGAGAATGATATTATGTGGGTTGTGTGACGTCAAACTCCTATCTTCTAGGGTATGAAATATCTGGAGAAGCGGCACATGATCCACCGCGATCTGGCTGCCCGCAATGTGCTTGTGGAGCGACCCAACTGGGTGAAGGTTACCGACTTTGGGCTGGCTCGCATCCTGGACTGCCACGAAGATTCTGTGGAAACTAGCGGTGGACTGGTACGGAAATAATACCGCTGCACACAAAAAACTTGCTTGCAAAGTGTAACATAAAATAGCGGGGAACTAGAAAACATATGTGACTGTTGGTTAGATGCCGATCAAATGGCTAGCTCCGGAATGTATTGACCGCGGCCTTTATAGCCACAAAACCGATGTGTGGGCCTTCGGTGTCACCGTATGGGAACTGTTGACCTATGGACAAAAGCCCTTCGAGAATGTCCACGCGAAAGAACTGTACAGTCTCCTGCAGAGCGGCGAAAGACTGCCCCAGCCCTTCATCTGTACCCTGGACGTGTACATGTTGCTGTTGAAGTGCTGGAGTTCCGATCCTGATAGTCGGCCGTGTTTTGGCGACCTGGCAGAAGACTTTGCCAAAATGACCCGCGATCCAGGTTGCTATCTCGTGATTCCCGGTGATGAGCACCTGCGTCTACCGGACTATACGGTGGAGGACCAGCAGCGTTTCTCCGGGGACATGGAAGATGTGGGTGCAGAGAAATTTATGCTGGCGGAGGATTACTTCAATTCGCGGGCTGCTCGTGTTGATCTTCAGGTTAGCACTGAAGTTGATAGTACATTCATGGCGTCATGAATGTACTATCAGCGTTGCGTATGGGACGAAAATCTGTCACTAACAAAAAGATCCGCTTTTGTAATAATAATAGTTATTGTACTACTAATTTAGTGGTATAAATGTAGCTAATATGAATTAAACATATAACGAAGGAACTGCTCAAATAATCAAAACTTGATACTTCTACAGCACCGACGTAACGGTCCACCAGTTAGTCCACGATACACACCGGGTCCGGTTGCATTGAAAGGAAATCGTAAGGATTTTCGTTGGGATTGTATCTGTGAATGGTCGCGTGTCTTTGTGTTCGTAGGTACGGACAGACTTTGTCATACGGCGGAGCCACTACCCATTCTCGCGA
>JAQGAU010001813.1:0-17628 GCA_034698045.1 Paramacrobiotus richtersi | reverse complement strand
CAAACAAAGGTTACCTTCCCGGGGAGGGGGTTGAAAAAATAAGCGCCCTGGGCGGCTATTTGGTGAAATACGGTATATTCTTTTTTCAAATAAAACAACAGGTGCTTAACATTTCCATCCTCCAACTGACAGTCTACAAACGTTTCGCAAGTCTAACATTCTATGAAGAAAAATTCTGATTAATTTTATATCAGACCACTTTTACGCTAAACCATGCAAAAATTAGTCAAAAAACCGATGTTTTTATCCGGAAATTAAAATCAATTAAAAACCCACGCATAATCTAGGAAACATACGAACGTCAGTGAACGTGCCGCACCGGCAAAATTACATGACATGACCATTAACTTGCCAGAAAAATCGCCAATCAAAACAAAACAACGTTTTTCACTCTATTATAATCGTGCGATAGGAAACATTCGATCGATGCCAAAGATTATGCAGGCACGTCCGCAATTTGTGGAAAAATGTGAGATACACATTCAGTTCGGAAAAGTCCATAAACAATGTTCAATCAGACCAATAGAACACGCTCGATGCCAACCGAGAAAAGAAAACAGTTTTCCTTAAACAATTTCCTTCACTGAAAAAATCACCACACGACCTTGTAACTTTCCAAAGAATGTTCTTTTTTTTAAAATGAAATTGTCTGATAATCTTTCCGAAAATGCAGATTTAAAACTATCGTATAAAAGTTACAAAAATTGTGTTTTTCAGAGAATCCACGTGAGACCCAACAAATATTTTTTTAACATTTTTTATCCCAAAAAAACATTCGACCAGTAATTCTGAATGAATTCCATAATTTATACTAATCAAAATAAACTTCAGCGGAATATTCCAGATAACAAAATTTCATGCATTCATAGTAATTAGGAAGACAATGTGATGACTTTTGACAAACCATATTATGTTAAACACGCTGTTACTGCCTCAGGAAAAGTCACTGCAGCCACTGCACTACGATATCGACACAGTAAAAGGCTGTATCCTGACTAAACGCAAATTAATCCACCCAGAACTAATATCCCACAATATCGTTACCACAAAAATGTCATAATCGCAGTAAAATGATCCCATAAAAAGGCTGGCAACTGCTGTACATGCCGACAATTTAATAAAAATAGTAATATCAACAATTTCAACAAAACTAATTTTACAGGGTTTTTTTGTAGCAAGTTTCAACACTTGAAAATCAAACGTCTGAAAAGCCCAACAAGTTCAAGTAATAAAATAATTACGGGAAAAGTTCACTTTAAAACGAGAACAAAAACCATAAGCAAAAACTTGACGAATTGTGAATATTACTACATTTTTGAATAAATTCCGTGAAAATATTGATAGCGAACCAGTAAAGATCAAAACAATGATGTTAACATATACGTATATAATTAAAAAATTACTGCAAAATCCAAAAAAACGTTAAGTTACCGCGGCCGGATAAAACAGTGTGATTCATGTCATGTCGCGGAAATATTCGCGCTGACTAATTACAAATTGTTATACCCTACAAAATTTGCTTCCTGACACAGTCAAATCTGAAAGAAGATCGATAAATTAAAGTGAAATCAAACACAGACTAAACAGCAAACAAAATTAATTTAAACCAGAGACGATAATTTTACGTGATTTTTATCTTTAAAGACGCTACATCGATTTTTCAAACAGCGTAGTGAATCAGTGCTATACATACTCTGAAAATAATGGTTTTCCGGAAACAACCACTGTGCTATGAAAGGAATAACGAATTTCAACAAAATCAACTAATCAGAACATCCAAAATTCAAGACGTTAACGCGTAGAAGGGACAGTTCATCGAGACAAAATTCGGCTTGCCATTACCATTGACTTTCTATGCTAACCATTAAGAAGAATAAAATACAAACTCATATTAAACTGTCAACACAAATTTTTTAATATTCGTTTCACATCTATGTAATTGTTGCCAGAACGTAATCTGGTCTACCCACCTCCATCTTCAGATAACTCCTGATCTTCTTCTTTTTGGACGTGCTCATATTCGCTTCGGCCTTCTTTTCATCAAGGAATATCTGTTTCCCGAAATTATTAACAAACTTCACCATTTCATCCCACGAAGGCTGAAAGAAACCCAGAAAATCTGTATCACACGGAGAAATGCCACTGCTGATATTAATGTCATATCACGCTCATTATGCCTTATGGCATCTGCGCCACCACCAACTAACAGTGTATCATTCTATGGCAAATGAACGTCCAGCGAGAAGCTTACCATCTGCGCGGTGCCGGTCTCGTCATCTACCGCGGCCGCTGGAACGGGAGGCGGAGATTCAATGGCAGCCTTCATATCTTGCAGAAGTTTCACAGCTCCCAGGGCCGTATCAGATTGCTCCTTCAGGGCATTGATCGTCTTCAAGCCCTTATCCTAAAAACAATGAAAAAACACTGTAAACAAACATTGACAAATAGCGTAAAAATGCTGTTATCGACATTTTCTACCGGGTGGAAGAGATTTCTCTCAAAACCACGTGTCACAGTGCCGTCAGGCCGATCATCCTTCAAAAACACGAAACAGACACTTACTAACAACATGTCCAAGAGCCGCTGCACCGTCGTGGCCAGTTCCTCCTGTTTCTTCTCTAACACGTCCAGGCGTCTCTTTTGAGTCTGCTCCTGCTGCTGCTCATCTATAACATCAAAAGCAATGATATATTAAGTATTCTCGGGAAATATTACGGTTTTGAATTTGCTGTGCCCCCCTGGTACGAGCAGGCTGCCTGGGTGAGAAAGCCTACCCTTGGTTTCTCGGAGATACAGTGCGGTGAAGTGTCAAGTGTCAAGTTCTCTTATTTTAATCGGCAAATATTCCAAAAATATTTGATCATGATACACCAATTCCCATAAGCAACAACTGCACAACAACATTGTTTTATCCACCTACTATATTCACCGTAAACCCAATACGCGGTTATGCCGCTGTATGCACTGCTATACCGGCATTTATGTACAAAAGCCACTACACTACCGTTTTCAGCATCTCCCACAGCCAGTTACAAAACAAATTTTTCTCTTAATTTTAGAATACTTTTACGACAGCTGAGTAAGTATCGCAAACGCAGATTTCCAGCAAATTTACTTATATTATATATATAAACATGTATGCTTCGAAATACCGAAAAAAACTTACAGTCAAACAAAAATCCCATTTAATTACCCATAGCATGCTGAAGTCAGCCAAACATTCGAAGCCACTACACTACGGCGCATCTCTTACTTTCGATACTTTGATGAACAATCGGAACACAATACTGCCATTACAAAAATAACAAAAAACCTAACCTTCCGGCTAGAAAACTACAAAACAACCCAGTTCGCCGTCAACAGCATAATCTGCACAATAAAGCCGGGATTTTCAAATTTCCTTTTTGGTAAAAATAATCTGCAGATTTTTCGTCTAACAAATGTTCGCATCAATGGTTCACTATCGATCTGATAAATTTTTATAAAATCTGTTCGATTACGGACGGATGCAGTCAGTTCGAAATAATTATTTTCGAAATAAATACTACGCCAATAATTATAAGATAACAATTCACTTAGAAATGAGCAGCGACATTTTCAAATGCCCGATTTATAGTGATTATGCTAAAATTAATCGTCTTCTGCATTATTGCATCGTTGGTACGAGTACAGCAACGTTACTGAAACTAAATAAGTAATAAGTCAAAACATTAAAAAAACAATATTCCTTCCGATTTAATCCATGAAACACATAAACGCCTCTTGCTTAATACATGAATTATATAACTAATAGGTTTTATTATCCTTTCACTGCCAATTCAGAAAGATACACTATTATATGGCTCGAATATAAACATTAAGTAAATCATTCAGCTACTAATTCGGTTCGGACTGAAACCGCACACTCCACACCCTAGCAGCGATAAAACAGCACGCTGTTAATTAGCCATTACTCTACACCGGTAACCGGTCTGTTTGCTCAAAGACGACTCACACCGGCCGAACACTACCTGCTCCAGTCGACTGGTCAAGACAACACGCGTAGTTGAAAATTGCATAAACAAAGCAACCAGATAATCCTACCTGGCATATCTTGGTCAGCGTCGACCGTCCCGCTGGACCCAGCCGCCTCATAGCCAGCTGCCTGCATCATCATGTAAGGTAAGGAGGAAGTCGCGGACCCGTCCAACCGTTTCAGTTTTTTCGGCGCATTCCCTACAAAACAACAATGTAGTGGCCCCTCTAACATCACGGACAAGTGGCACTAACGAAACCTTTTTTTATTAATTTTTTTATTAATTAATTTCATTACGTATGAATTAAACAAAAAATAAATCAATATACTACATAAAAAATGGAAGCAAAAAATGGTCAACGCTGCATACCGGCAGATTCTTGGTCGATGACACCATTCCGACTAGGACCAGCTGGGGCACTGGAATCGGTCTCCGTCGACAACCGTCCGGCAGGAAGGATGCGCACCTGCCGCTTAAACTCTGTAAAAGCAACCTTTATCCTTCAATTTTTTTAATTTAAAAGGAAAACTCAAACTAGGTAAGTGCACTCGCAACTGGCTGCACGGAGATTACCGAAGCGAAGAAATAGAAACCTACTGTCCTGATTAATAATATTATTTGATATGTTTACTACTATTTAATATAATTTATTATTATTATTATTTAATAAGAATACTCGATAAAATTATCTATTAATAATTAATACTTACTATTATTATTTAATAAATATTTTTAATTCTCTGTCGTGGACGGACCGACCGACAAAAACACAACATGAATCAATTTTGGCTGAGTTTTGAGGACCTCCGCTTCGCTTCGAAAAACCACACAGACGAAGCTGCTTCACATAGTATGGTAATTACAGAAATTAAAATAAGAGAAATAAATAAATAACTGCTCTTACCCGAACTCAGATCATTCACGTTTTCCTGATCCATTTTGCTCTGAAAAAAATAATAAGAATGGTACTCCATCAAGTTCATTCACGTAAGCACTTATAAAATAAATAGTGAGATTAACATTACCCCGACAGTGCCAGATTCTGCACTCGTGGAAGGCACGCACTCCATGGGACCGGACTGTGGGCCAACTTGCAGCGGAGTTGCACACGGTGTCTGGTATGGTCGTAGAGACATCTGCAACCCAGAAGCTCACACTTTAGTCCTGACAGAATGGGGAAGATTTGGTTGTGAATCCAACCAAGATGGGATTGGCGTCCTTCTTCTCCGTCCACCATTCGCGGCTCGATAAAGCAGGGATACCACCAGGAGTGTCCGGATATAGGTCTTCTTGAAACTGATCCGACTATAGCCACAGAAAATGATTTAACAACAGAACCAAATTCGTAATCGACTGACTACCGTACATGTAAATAAAAACAGGAACAGAAAGTGCCGAAATCAGAAGATGAGATACCATTTAATTTTAAAATCAATTTTAAAAAAACACTGCAAAATTCAACAGTACAAAATTAGCGATCGATACACGTACTTCGAAGTACATTCGATATAAACTGCTGTCAGTTTCGCAATTTCCCACATATTCTTCACCAGCTTACCTTTCGAGGCACACAAAATTGTACAGGCACAACCTTTCCATTTCCCTGCAGCTTGTACAATCGGAGAATTTCGTTGATAGTGGTATCGCAGCCGCGTTTCGGCATCACGCCCAGACCACGCTGCGGTTCCCGGCTGGGGCACTTGAAGGTGTCGATATAGTGGACGTATGGAGCCTAAGCACACAATACTTGTGACCGCAGCCGGCGCGCATATCTTGAAAGTAATTTGCGGAACGCAATGTTAAAATCAGTTTTTTTGAAAGTACGTGTCAATCGGAAATGATATCTTTTTTAATTTTTTTGATGTGACTTCTGTCGCTGCTAACTCATAATATGGTTAACCATAAAACAGCCACTGTACACTGCATACCTGTTCCAAGTTCACTTCAAAATATCGAATGCTGCTTTCACCCTACAAAAATGATCCGTGTATTTCAGCAAAATCTTCAGGAGACAAAAATGACGAACCTTGGAACTGATAAATATGAGGTTAGTGTCCGGATCATAAAGGGGAACCAATACTGCGCCGCTGTGATCCACATCCACAATCGAGATTGGATTCGCAAGAGACGTCTAGAATAGACACATCCATAAAAAAACCGTAAAACATGAAGCATGTATCACAGATTCGAAAGGCGCTACTGCACCGAAACGACTTCTGAAACGACAAAAGCGACCGCATCTGCAGTAATGTAAGCCACTACACTACGATGCAGCCACAGCACAATCTTACGTGTACCGCATACGGTTATTTTAAATCATACGGAAAAACGTGTTTCCAGTCGAGTCAAAGATTTCAAAGTGGATTTGACAGTGAAATCATCAGTTTTCTCAAATAAAACAAACTCCACCTCACCTCATCCCAAAGCGCGTACTGTCGTTCGGGAGTCTGGGAAAACCCAGTGGAGAAGATCAATCCATTCTCCAGGAAAATGGCACGTGCCGGCTTGATTCCCTTATGTCCGTTGCCTTTCTGTGCATACAACCACAACATCAGTCCGGTCAGAACATCATAGAACGGCGTCAAAACTGTTTTACCTCGATAATCTCTCCAGACCGGGCGTCAATAACACGGATCATCCTGTCGTTACATGTCGTGACAATCTTACTTCCGATCAGGTTGAACGCAGCGGAGAAGATCGGGCCAGGATGACACGTAATTACCCTCAACGGCTGGCCAACATCGACATCCCAGATGACAATAGCGTTATCCAGACCTGAAGGACAACACTTACAAAACCAGTCCACATTGCAATCCTAACACAACTGTAACCCGCTATTTACGTACCAACACTCATAAGAATTCCGCTAGCTGTGGGATGCCAGTGAACCTGGTTGACTCGCTTGCTGTGAAGTTCCAGCGACATCAACGGGACTATAAAAAAATGTAGTTTTTATTGCACTGTTCAAAATCACATAAAAACTGAAAATTAACTGAACCACATAACGGCTACAGTCAGATTTTGTGTCATCACAGTGTTCATATCATTTTAACGTCCATTACCAACCTGACATATTGGAAGACAGCTCGCCATCCGGGATGCTCCATATTTTTACTGTGCAGTCCTCGGAAGCGCTGGCAATTACCTAATCAACAGCAACACTGACAAAATGAAAATTGTGGAAAGCAGTTAAAAGTTTTCCTTACGTGATCATCAAATGGACAAAACTGAATATCCACCACTGCACGACTATGACCATCGACAATCAGGCTGCCTTTCTCCTGACGTTCACCCTTCTCCTGACGTCCATCCTGCAAGCAGAAAGTTTTGAACCGTTTCTGTAAGCCAGTGCAGATCACATTCGTCATCAGACAGCACACCGGCATTTACGGTAAATATTACAAACATACAGAAGCCACTACACTACCATTTTCAAGCATTTGACACAGCAGCAGCACATCGCGTAATAATGAAGTCGACGGAGAGACATGTACCCTGGTTCAAGTGCCAGTCCGCATTCAAACACAACAGACCCATTTCGCTGGTTACAACTTCTAAAACTGGCTGAGAAAACTTGCATATCAACGGACCATCAAAATAAACAACCTGCTGTCTCACGGCGTCCCTCTCACACAGCGTCAAGTACCTTCAACCGAATAAAATAACAGTCATGATTCATGTCATGTCGCGGAAATATTCCCATCGATTTCCTGACGAAATTTATCTGTTTATTTGCACAGTGAAATCGGAGAAGATAGCGATGCGTATTCTCCAACTTTTAATTATTTTCATTCTTTAATATAATTTTTACTGTTTACCCAACAGTATGCGCGGCTTATTTCGTATTATACAATTTTTAATATTTTTCCCTTTTTTAATGTGATTTTTTACTGTTTACTCCATAGTATTCGCGGTTTATTTCGTATTCCCCAATTTTTAATATTTTTCCCTTTTTTAATATAATTTTTACTCTTTGCCCAACAGTATTCGCGGCTTATTTCGTTTTCTACAATTTTTATTATTTTTCCCTTTCTTAATATGTTTTTTTTACTGTTTGCTCTATAGTATTCACGGTTTATTTCGTATTCTCCAATTTTTAATATATTTCTTACTGTTTGCTCAATAGAATTCAAGGTTTAATAACGCTTTTTTGATAAAAATGTTGAAGTATTTTGCGTTTACTTTCATAACCTACAAGTTTACAACACAACATGTAAAAATTGTTGTCAATATTTTCAATACACAATCAAAATAATTAATTGTTTAAATTCCATTTCCTTTTTTTAGCGCTTTTTTTCGGCTGTTTGTCGCAGAAATATACCGGTAACGGAAATAAATTACCGACGGAAATCTTTCTAATAACGCCAAACAAGTATGCCTGCTGGATCTTTTCCTTACACATAATTTTCAATTTATTTTTTCATCGCAATTAGTCCAATTTCCCCACTGGCAAGAAACCCCACTAAAAGCAGTCGTCGACCCACTTGAAACGCGATTAATCCTCAATTCTCCACGATCCACGTACCGCTCAAAACAGTCCTCAAACACAAGAGCCAAGCAACTCGAGCAACGTTGGCCAGGAGCCAAAGACTACCATTTAAAAGACGATAAATCAAATTAAGCCCGGCCCTGTTCCCCGCGCGCACAGACGAGAGCAGACACCAAATCAGGCCATCGAAACATTTTTGCACATCTTCAGCCACACAAACACTCTCACATTCAACTCGGGGAAAAGTCCATAAACAAATGTTTAATTAGCGCCCAATCAACGCGCCTCCAATGTTAACCGTGAAAAAAAACTAATTTTCGGAGGAACAATTTCCTTCGCTGATAAAATGACCAGACGACCTTGTAACTTGTCAAAGATTCATTTTTTTGAAAGTAAATTTTCCAGACAATCTTCCAGAGGATATGCACACTTCCAACATCATCTTATAAAAGTTGCACAATTGATTAATCTGGTGATTTTCACAGTGAATAAAATTGTTCTCGAAAATTAGTTTTCTTTTTCTTTCCCCTTCAAATATTTTAAGGGAGTCCATGTAGGACCAAATATACATTTTTAACCGTTTTTATTCATATCAAAATTCAACCAATAATCTAGGTTTATTCAGGACAAACAAACATTCCAGTTTCTTAATAAACACACAAGTTACATGTGCACGATAATCCAGACCGCGAAATTGCATAAATAACCATTCGGAAAAAATGTTTGTTATTCAAAGCGCATCTTGTTTGGACCGATCCCATCATCCCAAGCCTATGAATAACTGCAGAATTACAGTTACTGCAGCCACTGTCCTACGCTATCCCGGCAGTAAAATAGGGTTGTATCCGAAATCAAATGCAGCCACTGTACTACGATATCATCACAATACAAACGGGCTACAGATCCGAGCCATACACATCTCCAACTACATGCATGCACTAATCGGCTGTTTTTGAAATTTTCCTCATTTTTATTATCAGAGAAAACCGACTGCCTGTATAAAAAAAGAATCACAATAAAAAAAGTATGAAATTATTCAAGCAAAAATTAAAAAAACAACGAAACACGGGGGGAAATCACATATCTGCCATCGTACGCAAAAACAATCGTAAACAATGGAAAAACAACCTAACAACATCAAATTTACGACATGCAATTTCCGAATAAACCGAGGTTAAGAAACCGCACGCCACCAACATCAACAACTGCTATTTCGTTGCATTCAACCACGACAATCCAAAACACAATATGTCTACAACGAAAACAAGCCAACACAATCAGCCCTCTAAAACAGTGACATGCGCCCCCTGACGGTGGCATCGTTCGGCATAAACAACATGTCAAGCAGGCATTTGTCGCCCCTCAACATTTTGCCCCCAAAACCGATACGCTTAATGTTCTTTTCCCGGACTGTTTCATTTTCCGATTATGTCCGCTCCCAGCGTCATCATCATGAGCTGGAATCGTGCTTAATGGGGTACAAGTTTGTCCTCGGATACGGTGGTCCCACCGTAATCAGAAATCATTAGAAAATGAGCCAAGACAATCACTGGTGAACAACTCAGACGGTAATTACACTGTACAAGCCCAAACAGCAGTAAAACCCCGGGGACATTGCGCTTCACGAAAAGCGGCACCGGAAAAACGTAGTTCCAAAAGGTCAACTTTTTAATTGATTTAAATGTTTTGCATTATACCGATGCTTTCTTACATAATTATACAACGCTAACTTTAATGTTATACTTATTCCAGGAATCGAATGTAATTTTCTTTTAATTTGATTTTATAAAAAAATTCAACTGACTAATAAGCTTCGCACATTGTTTTATATCGCTCTATCTTTGTCAATTTTTTTATCTTGTTTAACTGATTTAAATGATTTGCATTATAGCTTTGCTATTCGTACGTAATTGTCCCATACTAGCTTCTAAATTTATACTGAATCAAGTGTAACTTTTCTTTTAAATTGATTTATAAAACAATTTAACTGACTACTAATTTTCGTAAATTGTTTTATATCGTTCGACCAATTGTACAGGTTTTTTAAAGTTTCAAATTTTTCTTTCTGATATTCTTGCAAACTTTTTGAACAAAAACCAAAGAAATTCTTTCATTAAAAACACTAATCTTACTTGATACGAAGTTACCTATTAAAATAACACTATTACTCATATTGAGCAGAATCTCTTTGACTTTTAAATGAATACAATGAACAACACCAACCGTCATACCAACACCATTCTTATCACGAAAACCCAAGAAAAACGGTCAATACATGTGCAGATTACACGACGTTTTTTCTCCATGTCGCATCGATTTCCGTTGCGAACGGGGAAATGTATGCTAAGCGAAAGAAACTGTTCGACCGGTAACACCGGATAGCGTTTCCCTTGTCTAATCATCACAGCTACAAGGAGAAACTTATAGGCACGTAGCCGCAAGGAACCTGCACGAAACTGATCAGACACACATGATGAATCAGTGAGAAACCACGACCAACGCCGCGCAAAGACAATACGCACCATGCGTGCTTACGCACTGGACATTTGTCGTTTACGTTTTTTTTTCAGTCTTCTGAATAAGTTCCCACCCCTGTTTACTGACAATCAGGAAAGAAACCTCACAAATTACAAAACAAAATCACAGACCATTTTTCAAGTTCTTATGCTTTCCAGTTTTTTGGATGGTACGGCTTTATGCTGCGTCGTCACATCGAATTGTTTTCTAAATATTTACAACAAATTTGTTCTTTAAATATTTTATAATATAAATTTGTTCTAAATATTCATGACATAAATTTATTATAAATATTCATAACATAAATTTACTCAATATATTTATTAACAGCATAAATAATAGATTGTTCTAAATATTAATAACGCGAATTTATTCTGAATATTTATTACATAAATTTATCAGAAAATTCATGTGATTAAAAAAGCAAAGCAAAGCGAATAAGAGTCACGAATTACGAAAATATATCATACAAAAAAACTTCCACCCTGAATATTTTCCCAACAACAGTTTTACGGCCCAGTAAAATGCAATTACACCAGAAGCCCGTGGATCAATCGAGCCCAAGCTTACCTTCTTCGGCGTGTTGAGAGGCAGGACGATGAACGATCCACCACCAGTACATTTCGTCACAACGGCAATGAATTTGGTATTGACGGAGCAAAAACTGGAATCTACTGGATTTTCTGTTACACGGACATCGTACCAGAATTCCTTCGACGGCACTTGCCCATGAACGTGCCTGAACTTGCTCGGGCGCACCACTTGGACCCCTGGCATTTCCTAGTGGTTTGACTGGACTATTCACTGCAAAAACATACATGATAGCACTTACGAAACAGGGGTTCATATGAAAAAGCGTTTTACCAAAAAAAGGAGATTAAGGGATTGAGATACGTCGGAAAACTCGTGTCAAGGACCCACGGACCAAGGTCTTTCACGGCTGTGTCCCGCTGTCTACAGTGAAACGGTTGTTTAGTCGTGAATTTCACGGGATCTGGCGTGATCTTACAATATAAAGAGGAAAGGATTAGGGAAAATTTCCGAAGAGAACGCCAGACTAGAAAATTTTCTGCTGATACTGAAGGATTAGGAAAATTCCACTGTTCGCTGTTCAGTTACAGAAATTATAACAGAAATCAGACAATACAGACAGTTACTTGCAATTTTTCGTGGCCGACTGCCGTCGAGGAGTCACGGCAAAATTGACTACAGCCCGACTTGTACGGTGAGTCCGGGTCGATTTACTTGGCTGTTGTAGAATCAGTATAGATGCGTACGGAGTCGCAAAGGCCAGATTTGTGAGTCGAAAAATGGGTCGAATCGAGTTTGTACAAATCCTATTATGACGCAAAAATAACCAGTCCACTGTTAAACTGGACACCGTACGAGTGGTGACGCCATTTCCGCTTTGTCAACCAAGAAATAATTATGTACCAGTCATAAATTTCGCAGTTGATTTCCCAATCCCTTCATCATGCTGAGGGTTCATGTGGCCGAAGAAAAGTCGCACCGAACATGTAGCAATGCTATTATCCAAAATGCAACTTAAGGAAACATTAGGAACAGAGTCAAACAAATAAACCATCGAAGGAAAAGACAGCATGTGAACCAACGAAATAAGTAAGTAGGCTTGCCTGAGTGAAAATCACAAAAAAAATATGAACAACCTTCCATTTGATGCATTCAAGATCCCTGAACTGTTCTGGAAGATCCACTTATCCTACAACTGCGAAACTGGCCGTGTCAGTAATAACAGAAATACAGAAATACAATTATTTTGGCTGAAATCTGGTAGCTGACATAACAAAACGCATAAAAAATCGGGTACCTGACAGAAAACTATATTTACTCCAAAAAACCAAAAATATATTGCGGCCAGTTGTCCCGGCGGCGGCGGCGAAATGTCTGCGGCGAACTGTGCCGTGGCGAGAAGTCCCGCGGCGAAATGTCACGGTGCCATAGTATCGGCTCCTGTACCATCATGGATCTGGGTACTGGCGACGAGCATGCAGTAATGTGGACATGTGGATCTATCAGGTATACCGATCTAGCTGTGCGTGACCTTTTCGTATGTGTCCGTTTTCATACGGTCTACATCCCGCACTATACCTGACTCAGACTCGGAGACTTCCGATTGTGACTCAGACTCCGAGATTTCGGACAGCAATCGTCGTGGATGTATGGAGAGTCACCACGACTAGTACGTATAACTGGCAGGCGGTTGTGCAGACCTCCCCAAGTGCTCTTTACACCTGGTACCCGATTGGTGAAGCTCAGCGACTACCTGAATAATAGTCTGGTGGTGACACTGATTAACGATCAGAAGCAGGAATATGTCTTGCCCCTGGATCGTGCTCGTCAATCGTATAGTTTCAAGAAATACCTCCAGTACCGGCCAGTTCGGACAGCGTTCAGAAGACTGCGCACCCCTGTACCCAAGAAGTTTGTTCTGGATGATCGGGTGCGGAAGTTGTGGATGGGGGAAGCACCTTCCAGGAAGATAATATACCTAAAGGATCTTATGGAAGACAGGCCTAATACTGAAGCGAAACAAGCGAACCAGGTAACAGAAAAGACAAAAGACACAAGCTAAAAAATGCAGATGCCATTGGTATCTCCGTATGAAAGACAACCGCCGCGTTTAAGATGTATCGATCGCCATGCAGTTTCCACACAATTTTTACACAGTCTTCACACAATAATTTTCACGTATGTCACACATCGCCATACATTTAATCATAATTGCAACAGCAAACAGAAACAGCTCTATGTATTTATGTGGAAGTGAGCTTCAGCTTTTTCACCGAAGGTTGGCGCAACGCCCAGTCGCCGTATTGGAATATTAATTAAAAACAGTATTTCAGTTTATTCAGTCAAAACTGTAAGGGTTGTGGCTACTGTCCTCCTCAAGTTGCCAAGTACTAATTGCAAATGCAGTTGTTCATTTAATTTCGTTCAGGCTGATTTTCAACTTATATTATGCGCACTGAGAAAGACACTGCTCCTATCCGAGCTGCGCCCTACCATAGAAGGCGGCCGCAAGGAGTGCTTCGACATGAACAGAACAATTCCGCCGGAAATTCAGCTAAAAATTTTCAAATTCCTAGACACGGAAAAGCAGGCTAGGGCGGGTTTGTGTGAGGTGGAATGATTCGCTGTACCTTCCTGAGATTGTTTGTGAAGTACGTATTCAGGGGAGAAATACGCCGAAGAACGGAAAGCCGAGTTGTGCCGGAAAATCCCTGCATTTGTACATAAGAATATAATATTATTATAATTTATTCTGATGATACGCAAAAGCTTATCTTAACCGGCTGCGGAACATGGCAGATCTTCAGCATAATCGATGAGCTTCTGAATATTCGTCGGTTAAAACCTCTCAAGGCGCTGATTCTCTTTGACATGAAAATGCCGTTAGATGACTGGGACGATCGTCATCCCATGGTACCGGAAAACAGTCCCGTCTTCGAACCGGGCCTTGTTTTGGGGGATTTGTGCCGCTGTCTTGTCTTCGATAACGTAACATGCAGACTGATGCAGTTACAAACGCTCAAAGTCATAATTTCGTGAACGAGCCAAAAACCGATGATTACAGGTGCACGGCTCCGCACAGCTGTCTGAGCATTCACATTGTTAGCGGCCGCATCGACCTGCAGCCGCCCAGCAGTTCGTGGGATTTTTGGAATCTATTGGAACAGTATTGCCCTCTGCGGGTCTTGAGTCCAGTATAGTGCCGGCTGCTTTCCAATCTGCCGCGGTCATGGATCCTGACGATGAGGAAGAAAACACATTATAGTCCGACATCAGTCAGGTATATATATACATGTATATATCTGTATATCCCGTTCTGTATCTGTCGTTCCTTCTGTTCTGCCGTGACCTTTCGTGTTGGCCGCAAGGTTTCACTTCCCTGCAGTTTGTTACTGAAGCCGCATATAACTGTTTTTTTTTCAGTTAAAAGTGACGGTGTCGACGTTGACAGTGCCCAGCCTAATTTATGTAGATTTTGTATGGATTCTAAAGCTGTGAACACCGAGCACCGAAAGAAAGGCGTTTCATGTTCAAGCTGAACGAATTTCTTTTCTGTCTGATCCTGTTTGCGTTTTTAGTCTTCGCTATTTTGCCCGCCTAACATGACCCAAGTTGCAACGGTGTTACAGATGATCGGCTAATACTCTATAATTAAGTTCATAAATGTTGCTTTCGCTCACATGTCTATACTATTCATTTTATCAGAAACGCTGGCTGTCATTTAAAACACAGTGCCATATACAAGACTGCACAATTCGATCGCATAAGAAAAAAGTCAAAAAACCGGCAAAATGACAGCCACTTTGCAAATACTGTAAACTCTACAAGACCAGTCCAAAAACATGTCACGCTTTCTAAAACACAAACAGACAGGCTGCATGTAGTGCCACTGGCCACACACCCAGGAACACTCTGCGAAAAAAACGTCCGTCCCAGAGTAAAAAGCTTACGTTTGTGCTGATTAACAGCAACAAACCGACCAAAAAAAGGGGGCAAACACCCGAACTTTCATTCCCAAATACAATCAACGGATATGAAACATAATGGTACACGCTCGAGAATCCAGACGCTGGAGCAGCGCATGCTGAGTGAGCTTCGTCAGGTGTCGAACATCGACCGTGTCCAGACTAGCGTCTCCAGAAGGGCGAAACGACATTCCCTGGTAGTGGACACCGTCTCGGGGATCCAGGGTCTGGGTGATGTTGAGAACCTGCACAACAAAAGCACACTGCATGTTAACGGCGCACGTATCCGACGCAGTGAAGCTTAACTGTGCTGCCGCTCATTCGAATACGTAAATGCATATAATTCATAATTAGAACAACGGAACAGCTGATATGAATTTTTCTGATTTTTCTGTTCAGATATCAGAAACAACACATGCAACTGTTCAGCTGGATACATGATTTTCAACACGCATCGTCGAGAAACTATTAAATTTCTTCTCACCCTAGCGATTTCCCGCGGATCGGCCATCGGTTCAGCATTCTTCCTAATCCACTCCGCCAAGCGTTCCAGATCCGTATCACTTAAGTCACGCAGCCCATTGTTCAACATGGCCCAGCAATCATTGACGGTCAGTTGGCGAGATATACGTTGATCGGAGAAGCGGACAACCATGCTGGTTTCGGTACCTCGTAGCAGATCCACGTGAAAGGCGGCGCTTCGGAGTACGACACGCTGACACACGGCCGCCAGACCATGAAAGATATCCCACATGGCGTCAACCCAGTTTGTCGCATCCACGGGAAAGTACCATCCTGTGGCCAACAGCAAGACGCCCGTACTTGACAGTCCTTTTTTGGCCACAAAACACTGCAGAAAGACTGCCGCGCCCGCCAGTAAGCACTCATGGGCGTCGTTCATCTGGCCGCCGCAAAATAGTAAAACCTTGGTTCGATGGCTCCAGCAGTTGTACAGGCAAGAAGCAAAACGGAAAACACTGTTTAGATAATCCGGGCCACAACGCGGTGTGCAGACTGTGATGACGCGGCGGATACGGGCCGATGTGAGGAATGCGTCCCACCGTCGGCACACTCCGCGGAGCTTGGTCTGCTGTACGGTTGTCAAACATTCAAAGATATGTGGAAGACAGTTCAGATCACGGCCAAGGGACTGGATATCATCTTCGGGATTTGGCAATGCTGGCCCTTTGACGGGGAAGCAAGGATCACCAATGCTGTCCAGCTGAGAAACCAACATACCCTGAAAGCGAAACCAAACACATCTGGTTGATACGGAATACAGACAGACTGAGAAATGCGTTTTCATACTGTGATACATCCATCGTATGTAATTATTACTTACGAGACAATCTTTGTGCAGTTCCATGATGTTACAGCGATAATACTCTGGCCAGCGAAGAGGATCACCGATTGTCAGAATGGCCAACTCCTTGAACGGTCCACTGGGCGACCAGCCGAGCACACGCGTGGCCAACATCTGCCATCGTGACGTTGGCAGAATGTGTAGAATGTCCCGATGATCTCATCGTCTGAAGTACCCAGCGCACGAGGAACCATCACTGTCGCTTCCGCAAAGTGGTCTGGCCTGACTCGCAAAGACTTCAGCGACCCCACCGTAAACCGCTCCTTGATGCGCTCCGCCGCTACAACACCCTCCATCTGAGAATCTGAGACACTGACCAGGCCAAAACCGTGTCGGAGCACGCCATTACACCATTTCCACGGATCCATCTGCTGTGCACACATCAGCACCTCCACGTCGCGTGGCGCTGGCAGTGTATTAGATTTCCTACTGATCTGGAGCCCGCCACGCAATAATCTGGTATAACTTCGATGATATATCTCACGGAACGGAACCAGTCGCGGACCTGAGCGCCCAGTTCCCCCGAAATGCACAACAAGTCCTCCCTCATGTGCATTGATCACTCGGCCATTACGCAGCTGTTGGTCGCCACACCTGACATCCACGCTATTCCAAGAAATTCAGCGCTATCAAGTGCCATATTTTCTTGGACGATACGCCAATCAATCAATAGAATGTAGTCGGTGCACTTACAAGTCGTTTACAATTACAAATGCGGCACCACAACGTCACGATTTCTGGGCGGGC
>JAQGAU010001812.1:0-17636 GCA_034698045.1 Paramacrobiotus richtersi | reverse complement strand
CAGAACTTCATACTGATCATAGTGGAACTGAAGAGGGCCATTTCACGAAAGAAATGTTCGATCTCTTGATTCTCTTCGGTCGTATTATGAGAACATAGACCATTGTCCGTTCCGATTTTAAGTAAGAATATCATAGAATCTTTGGCATTGCCAGCTTTTCCGTTGTCAATTGGCATTGGAAGTAGCAGTTGCCATTGCCATGTTGTAGACCCTGCCGAGAAAAACAAAACCTCAGTAGCAGATCTCATGCTAGCGTTTTCTAAAATTCTGACCGGCATCTTTGCATCCGGAACTCGCATGCGGAGTGGCAAATACGTTTGTGCTTAAAGTGTAAGTGGCTGAAATTTTCTTTTCTGCCAAGTACAGTTAATATGGCCATTATTACAAGGTAGCAATCAGTAATGCTACAAATGGCGGCGGTTTCTGAAAAGCATAAACCGCGGTGCGGTGCGATTACCATCCCAACACAGATTTGCATTTGCTGTTGATGGATCAAGAAAAACAACTCGCGTTACGTTCATGAGCTAGCTGCTGACTGCAGCTCAATGTGACCTATTTTGAAATTAGAAAATTTGAACGGAAATTGAAAATCTGTGAAGATATGCCGCCAAAGGATATGTCTAATCACTGTCATTACAAGCAAAGATGAAATGTGTTGCAACTATTTCTTACCCAGAATCGTTCATGCAATCCCTATTTCCTAATAACTATCGACCGGAGCGGAGCGAAGGTCTTCTATACTCAGCTCCAACGCAATTGAGTCTGCGTTTCCTATGGCACACGATAACTCTCGTCGAAATGGTCGAATTTGTTTAAAGTTTAATCAGACGTGTTCGTCTTTACGAGTTCTGGAAGCCAAATGTCTTTTTTGACATTACCTTTTCAAAAATGGCAAAGTTATTGCGATTAGACTGCAATATTTATGTACCGCCAATACCAAACAACAGAAACGTCATCTTGAAGACCGACCACAGAGCAAAGCCCTTGCGCAACTGAAGACAATCAAAAGCGGATATTGCACCACCATACGCTTTTATCGCTCCGGTCTTTATCGCCAGAATCAGCGGAGAGCAATTACCTAGTTTAACAACTGCTGCATACTCTCACTTTGCCGCCTATAATGATATAGAAATCTGGTATTGTATACCCGCATTATTTGCCACCGCCTTCTTACGTTTCAAATCAAGATGAGCAGCTTAACGAACGGTACTGCAGTCGGAATGTTTGCGTCCAAAAGCAATGCTAGCATGGTTTCCATTGCGAACAGCATTGCGACCGTGGCAAACTGGGGCTTTTCGCCCATACTAAACACGATTATTTGTCCCTGTGTAATGATCCTTAACGGCACAATCCTGCTTCTTTTCGTTATCAACAGCTCGCTACATCAGCCCTTTAACATCTACTTAGCCAATCTTCTTATAGCGAATCTATGCTTCGATGTTCTTGGCACACCCTTCCAAATCGTCAAAACTCTCTATCGCTCCTGGTGGCTGGGATCCGTCGCCTGCACGGCCCACCTGTACGGGAATTGGGTTGTGGCTGCAGCCACTGTCTATTCCCATTTGCTGATAACGTTCAATCGCATTTGGGCCGTCACGTTTCCGCATTCGTATCGAAGGAATAATACCAAGAAAGTGTCTTGCATATTTTGCTTGTCGGCATGGATTTTTGTGCACTGTCTGTGCCTGCCAGGTGTAATATTGGATGCCATGTTTTATCGTAGACCTCTGACAGCGGGCTGCTCTTTGAACACTGACTCGTTGGCCAATTTTTATTTAGCATATCAAATCATAAATTTTCTGTTGCCGAACTTTATCATCATTGCAGCCTACCCGTATCTTTGGTGGAGGAGCGTTCGGCGGCGGTTTCGACGTGTCATTCAGCCGAATCCAAATGACAATGTTAATACAACAGAAAAACGTCAGTCCACGCTGCACACGCAAGGTCCATCATCATTCCATGAGGTTGCAGTGCCGACCCAAGGACCTCACCCTCAGCGGCATGTTGATAAAGAAAGTCATCGCGCGTTTACTGTTCTGACGTTGCTCACGATCAGTGTAACCGTTTGTTGGACTCCGCTGAATATTTTTTTCGCACTGGGAGGCGCTGGTTTTGCTGTCGATTACCAGTCAGCGTTATTTCGTGCGGCGGTTGTTCTGTTTGCCCTGCAGCCAGCGTTGGATCCGATATTTTTTGTGGCCACGGTGCCCGGTCTGCGAATAGCGCTTTTCGAGCTTTTCTGGTGGGGTGCATAATGGGTACAGTTTTGGTAAATAAACCCATTTTCAGGATGTCTCAAACAATTGGTTTCACTTCATTTTCCGTGAGAACGACAACAAGAGATTTTAGATCCATTACTCCCATACCTGAAGAGATTTGCTTTTCTCACGTTATAAATACATATTACTTTATGCACACTAGCAGTTTCTCCAAACTTTCCCAGTGGATTGCGCAACGGCTGGATGAGCGGCGCGCGTTCCTCTTTTAACAAGTCATTTACAGGATATTATTGTATCCCACAATATACCTCCGCGGCCACAAACCACAATACCGCATGCCGCTTCGTCAATTGTGGCTGCGCGGACGGGAGTCCAAACCTTAATCAGCCTGAACTTGTTGACCAAGGCATTGCAAAGGTATTTCAGGTTGTTACGGTTACAATTACTCAAAGGAAGTCTAACTATGATTAATGAATGGACTTTTCTTGAATTTTTGAAACATTTTTGGACGTTCTAATCGGATATGGTTGAATGTGTCTTGAATCGATTGAAACGTCATTATAGGACATTGTCTGTTTGTATGTAGCTGAATTTGCCCTAAGCCGAATAAAAGGTCATAATGGGATTAATTTTGTTCGTGCCAGGCAGTCAGTTTATCCGTATCATATATCCGATTAATACTTGCACGACCTTCAACCGAGTTAATTTTAATGGGGTTTCGGATTACGCACACGAAGCGCTCTTTTGAGTTTATCAACATCATAAGCACAAAAGAAGCTTCCGTACCAAGTAACTCGTAAATGTTATTACCGGTACTGGATAACTTGGGCAGACGCATACGTGCAGTAACATTTACGGCCTTACCTCCATAAATCATGGAAATTATACGAGAACATTACTACCACCTTTTACTAGTTTGCTTACTAAACGTGACAGAATCATTCTAGTAGAAGTAGACTCGTAACCGAACAACGGCATTCCGACATACAAATTACTTCTTAAAGTGTAAAAATTGTCTCTATTTTATCAAGGTGAAAATAAGGCTTTGCAGGTCACAAAATAATATGGATATTACGAAATCTAGCCGATTCAGTACTTATTTGCAAGCAATCACTGCTGTGCTAAATACATTTTACATGCGTTTTAGTGAGCAAAATTCTATCTGGACTTCAGCAACGTTTAGAAAGATCTACGGGTAGCCGAGGTGATAAGAACAAGGCGGTAATAATAAAACGTTTTGGCGCAGACGGGCGGCGAATCATGAGCAATGGACACCAGGGGCAAAAATAGTAGGATTTTAGTACTACACATTCCCCACGGCCGCCTCAGAGGGTGGCCCCTTGGGGCGGTGGGTAGAAAAACGTCACGCCGGCTTACACCAGAAACTGACCAAATGCTCGATGAAATCAAAATGCCGCTTTGAGAACGTAGGGAAAAGCTTGTAAAGTAATTACGCGGTTATCCTGATTTCGTTTAAAGTTAAGAAAACGTCACAACGGGTGAACCTAGTTTTAACACTCATTTCTTCAGTTCGCGCGAAGCGCAACGGCAACGGACATTTTCGAGTCAGAGAGTCCAATTTCCAGCGAGATTAGTATAAAAATCGCCAGAAGCGACCGGGAGCAGGCAAAGTTTTGTTCCAAACTGCTGGTTTTCTTCAAAGGCAAATCAAAAAAGAGTTTAAAGTAGAGGCCGGCACGAGCCGCGAGACTCGGCTCGACTCGTGAGCGCTCGCGGCTCGCGAGCCAGGTGAGCGAGCTAGCGATACTTTGGTCACGAGCCGTGTCGATCCGAGCCAGGGTTTTTTGCTTCGCGAGCTAAGCCTTCGATTTTTTGCAAGCCAGATAACAGACTAACAAATGTTCAGTTGTTTTTGAAGACAAAAAGGTTCATTTTTTGATGAGAACATTACAGATTTTGTGTTCCAGTTGATTTTCTAGTTCGTTTGCTGATTGGAAGCAGTTTTTCGCTGCATGGCTTGTCAAAAACTATTCGGTTTCGAATGGAAAGTAATGTTTTGGGGTCGGACGAGCCACCAATCGCGTCCGGCTCTACGAGCTGAGCTAAAGCACACGAAATCAACGAGCGAGCGAGCCAAGGCCCGACTACGAGCGAGCCGAGCATGAAAATGACGCTCGGAAAATCTACGCGAGCCGACCCGAGCCGTGAACTCGCGGCTCGTGCCAGGCTCTAGTTTAAAGTCCTCTCAATCGATCTTCTTCCTCGACCGACATCAACGCTTTTTATGTTGGAAATGGTGCAATTCGCGCGAAGGTGACGAACATTTTCGAATCAGGAGGTCCGATTTTTAACCAAATTCGCACAGAAATCAGTCGAATAAATATCAGAAAACAACTTGGAAAGGCAATTTTAAATGTCAAACTGCTGCATTTCTTTACGTCAGCTACGAAAAGACCCCCCTAAATATTTCCCAATGGATTTCGACGCTTTTAATGTTGCACACTGGCCAAAGTAATACTTCAGACCACACTTTTAATACCACACAAAGTGTGTAAAAATATACTTCGATTTGACTCCGAGCTTGATTACACAATGCGCAGTCAGCTTGTAGCTTAATGCCCCTCTCTGTCTGCGCTCAGTCTATGATATACAGTACTGCGCGCATACTGACTGCAGGCTGATCGAGCTACAAGCCGACCGCGCATTGTACAATCAAGCTCGGAGTCAAATCGAAGTACACTATTTTAGCCCTTTCTGTCCATTGGACAGAAAATGGCACCAAAAGTCAGTAAATTAAACCGGCTTTCCTAATTCACGTAAGCCGTGCTCTAACAGCGGGGTGGTTTGCAATACTTTACCAGGGTTCTGGTCGAGTAATATAATGCGAAGGCACACGAAAGTGACGGGCGGCCGAAACGTGCGTAAATCCTTGCAGAACCATTCCAGTTTAGCTACTGCCTAGCGTTGGACGGCAACATACGGCACAGATCACGAAAGCACAGAAAACAAGCCATGTGACCGAGCAACAAATTTATCAGCATTAAATGTTGGAACTCTGTAATCAGATGTGCTAAAGAATGCATTAATTGTCCTGTTAAGATCGATGCACAAGAACACATGACATTTGCAACACATGGCGAGAAATATGTTCATCAGACAACTACGAGATAACCCCCTTTGGTTCCATTTAACGTACCATAAAACAAAAAATCGGATCCGATCGACCTTTTCCCAACGGATAAAATCTAGCTATTAATGGGCCACAAGTGTTCTGTGCCTATGGCTTATTAAATACCCATTTATACAGCACCATCTGAGCGCTGTTAATGGGCAATGAGCCATCATTTAAAAAAACGCCATTTATAGCCCACTCTGAAATGTCACCATTTGTACCTTACAGAAAAATGCTCATTAATATGAGCATATTATCCGTCATTTAATGCTCATTTGTGCTCAGGTTCCAGTTTCTCGGAAAATGATCGTTTTTGCACGCGACACGTCAAGCAATTGTCTTTAATAACGAATATCTTCACACCACAAAGGAACATTATGGCAAACCAGAAAAACATATCATAACAGCAATCGCCAATATTAATCAGTACCAAATACACATGAAGTACTAACCAAAAATAAGCAAATAAATATCGTTCACCACTTCACAAACGGTATTCTCTTCAAAACCAAAATTACTAATCGGTTTCGTATTCCACATTGCACTGCATCGTTCCAACACCCACAGTTATCAGCCGCATAGATTTCTGTGTCCAATAAATAGCGCGCGGTACGTTAACATCCAAGGATCCGTCATGCAACTAATCCGCCTGAAAAGCAGAAAATTCACAAACAGATGGCTAACAAACCATTTGTTGAAAGAAATGCCGTTAAACCGTTCTGAAATATCTTTGAAAAGAACAAGTTCAAACGAAGGAAAACACTTTGAAAAAATAGCATTATCTTATCCCTTTCGAAATAAGATTACTGCAGTTGCACAATTGGTAAAAAAAGTTTTACAATAATTATTGGTAAAAAAATTGTAATAATTGCACAATCTTTCGCTTCCATTAATTTTTTTTTAAAATTAGTTAATTTCCATTAACCAGTTTCAGACAACAAGCACTGAAATGTTTCGTGATGATTGTTGTATATATTATATCGGATAAACTACGTAGTACGTACTGATATATTAAAGGCTAGTAATTATAAAGTATTTACAGTCTATATACATATTTTCAAGGAATTGCTGCAGAATTACTGCCTCAGACCATAAAAATGAAACACTGTTAATTCCGAAGCCACAAAATTCTAATAAATTGGGAAGCATCCTTTGCCTTACTTACCACGGCATCGTAACTGAATTTATCCTGGATTAGATCAAAATTTCCACATCGTCCGACCAGAAATTGTCCACTCGCGATTTTCACGCCTTTTGTCCCTTATTATTGACAGCTCGTCGCTGTGAAAACAAAAGGAATGGTTAGTTAGTTATTAGTTATATTTATAACTTCTTCAGTTAGAAAGTTTAAAGATACGATCATGCGATTTTTACCTGTTATGCAGAACCGTATACTGATGGCACATGCCCAGATTTTGGTTTCGCTGGTTCGATGTTCCACAGCAGATTTATAATCTTTCGTGAGGAGTTCGAGAAAGCCACAGCAGAATTCCTTGTAGTATTTTCAAAAAGTAGTACAGAATCTTTCTTCCAAAAAAGCTGACAGGGCGAACTCGTAAAACGTTTTCGGTAGAACCAGTCACTTCAAGAACAGCAAGTACTTCCAACGTTCGCCACTATGTACTGGTGGCTGTTATTACAAGTACTCTTTCTGACAGACGAAATCGCACGTGAAATCCGCATGTGCGATGGCGATAAGTGCAATGGGATTAAAATGAGCAAGTTTTCAAATGGCCCACACAAAAGCAGGGCTTTAAACGGCATTCAAAATATAGCCCATCTAAAAATCGCCCAAAAAGTTCGTGCAACATTCTTGAATGTCCAGAAAACAGCCGGCCATTATAGCCACATAAACAAGTGGCATGCTTGTAGCTAGTTCTGGTGGCAATTAATCTCCCACAAAAACGTAGCACCACTCAATAATCGCCGTTTTATGCTTCCGGATGACCCTTTATGGCTTCTAAATGGCCCAAACCACCATAAAAGTTCGAAATCAAAAGCCGTTGGGTTATTCTTTCGGCTTCTGTAGTAACTAAAATTCATCTATCCGTACAGCACATTTACATACCCTTTACCGACTAAAGCACGGGGATACAATTGTTATCGCCAAAACAAATTAAAAAACGCATACATCATTCGAGCTCTTGAAGAGTTGGCAGTGTGAGCAATCGGAGCGAAACGACATTCGGTCTGACCATTCTGAATACGGATGTCTGCGAATTGCTCTAAGCTGTCTACCGCCCCGATCTCCTGAAAGGCACGTAACATTAAAAGTACTGTTGAAGTACAAAGTATTGTTGAACTGTACAAAAAGTACTGTTGAAGTCCACAATGACACCAGCATGATAATGCTTTCATCGAACTCCTACGCGCTTCTAAAACAATTATATTATGACAATAGTCTATCAGAACTCGACAGCAAATGCATGTGCGCAGCAGTTTCGTAAGCTGTTTCCCTAGTTACCAGTCCCGGGGCTGAAACAATGGTTAAAACATTTCATTTCAACTAAGCCGACTGCAGTAATAATTTTCCGATCTGGAGACATAAGATAAAACACTAACTAAACATTGTACGCAAGGGTTACAGTGTTACAGTAAAATGCCTTGTCTCGATTACTACAGAGCGCATACTCACTTCCACCACTTTTGTTGAGTTGGTTGATGCGTTGATTGCTTGGATCGTATGTGCTGAAGATCACAGCGGCGTTCTCGTTTGACAGTTGAACTGCAACCCTGTTTCCCATCACTGTCTTAGATTCTGGCGCACGTTAGCGGATTTCTTTGCTAATTTACCAACTTAAGAAGCATCAAGAGTGAAATAACCAAATAATGTGGAGCATTGTTTCGATTTTAAAAAATTTGGCAAATTTAATGAAACAATACCGCCAAACGTACTGGATTACCAATCTAGAAACTTGATCCACATTTCGCTTTGCTCTTCCGTTAGCGCATTGATTTGGAGATGGCAAGAATGTTACCGGTCGGCGAAAATGACTTTTTACAGCAGCAGGCATTAGAGTTACGAATGGAGGCGGTCGCTGTAAGCCACTGTGCACCGGCGGCCCGGCTGTGCCGTCTCCAGGCTGAGCTGCTTTTCTGTTGATGAATCAAGAAAGGCAGATGCAGCTCAGTTTGCGTCAGCTAAATGCTGATTGCAGTCCCAGGTGGACCTATTAAAAAAGGAAATTGGAATGTTTAAGCAACCGCTGAAACGAGCCGCCCGAGCATATATGTCTAATTACTGCCATTACAAGCCGACAGAAAATTTGCTGGCAATTGTTTATTCGCAAGAATCGTGCCCGGAGCCGCTGACATTCCGTAGTGATTTTCAGACAAAATCTTACACGCAGTCAAATAGAAATAATGTCTCCGTAAACCTGTTGCGGGCATTGCCAGTTATTTCTCTTTGATTTCTTCCAAAGCATCACCAACCGTGTCTTTTTATGCGTTCATCGAACCCTGAGGATTACTTCGCAATCATGAATACGTATTGGTTACAATGTATCAAATCTGATAAGCGTCCTTTCAAATTTTGCCGCCCATAATGATCCTACAGAAATCTAGGAAAATAAACCCACATCTTTTGCCCACCACATTACGCCGACGTCAACGACTTGACTGAAAACGAACAGTTTAACGAACAGTACTGCGTCTGCTACACGGAACGGATGCGCTCACAAGCAATATTAGCCTGGTTTCCTTTGCGAACAGCACTGCTATCGTGGCACGCTGAGGCTTTTTGCCCATATTAAATACGATTATTTGTCCCAGCGTGATGATCCTTAACGGCCCAATCGTTCTTCTGTTCGTTATCAGAAGGTCTTTACATCAGCCTTTTAACATCTACCTGACTAATCTTCTAATAGCGAACTTATGCTTCAATGTTCTCAGCACCCCCTACCAAGTCGTCAAATCTCTCTACCGCTCGTGGTGGCTGGGATCTGTCGCCTGCACGGTCCACTTGTACGGGAACTGGGTCATGTCAGCAGCCACGGTTTATTCTCATCTTTTTATTACATTCAATCGCATTTGGGCTGTCATGTTTCCGCATTCGTATCGAAGGAATAATACCATGAAAATGTCTTGCATGTTTTGCTTGTCTGCATGGGTTCTGGTCCACTGCCTGTGCCTACCGCTTGTCATATTGCATGCCACGTATTACCGTCGACCAGAAGCAGCAGGCTGCGCTTTGAACACCGACGCGTTACCCGAATTGTATTTAGGATATGAAGTCGCAAACTTCCTGTTGCCGAGCTTTATCATCATTGCAGCCTACCCGTATCTGTGGTGGAGAAGCGTTCGTCGGCGGTTTCGTCGTGTCATTCCGCCGAACCCAAAGGACAACGTTGTCACAACAGAAAAACGCCTATCCACCATGCGCACACAAGGTACATCATCATCCAATCCTGTCACAGTGCCGACTCAAGGACCTTCCGGTGGCCGGGTATTTGATAAAGAAAGCCATCGCGCTTTTACGGTTCTGACGTTGCTTACGATAAGTGTAACTGTCTGCTGGACCCCGATAAATATCTTGTTCACACTAGGAGGCTTTGGTCTGATAGAAATCGCTTACCAGTCGGTGCTGTTTCGTGTGGCAGCTGTTCTGTTTGCCCTGCAGCCGGCGTTGGATCCGATCCTTTTTGTGGCCACGTTGCCCGGTCTACGGAAAGCGATTTTCGAGATGTTTTGGTTTGTTTGATAACAGAAACAGTTTTTCTAACTAAACGCATTTTCAAACTGTCTCAAAGAAGATCTCACTGTATGTCCGGTGATCCAACAATAAGAAATTATAAGAACTTTTACTCCCATGCCGGCATAAAACTTGGTATGGTTAATTGCAATTTGCTTTTCGCATCCTCTGCGTATGTATTGCTTTGTGGTACGCTGGTTTCTGTTTAAACCTTCTCCTGTTAAATTTTCCCGCGTCACGACACTTGGGACCATAAAATATCGTCCCATCCCATTTCGTCCCAGATCAAATAGGTACCAGGCGTACCTTGGTACCAAGGATTTTTCGGACCAAGGCATTTTGGTCCCGGCTACGAAATCATCAGATTCCGCAACCGGAGAATACAGTTATAAAACTCTCACTTTCATGGTAAATACCGCTGTACACATATAGACAAAAACGCACAGCATAATGCGAATACGTATGTCCTAATTAGATTAAGATACTCAAACGGGTCTTACAATGTCGGGCAATCATGGAACAGTTCTCTTGCATCTAAGGCCAGTGCCAACGAGCAGCGTAGGCAATTTTAGACAGCTATACTCCTGTACATGCTCAACAAGGCTGAAATATCCACGCTAATAAAAGAACAGGAGAGTGAAAACGGGTCTTTCCCCAGTTCGAAATGCGCAATATTATAACTAATTAACTACAGACCGAAATGTACGGAACCAACTCTCAACTGCTATATAAGGCTTTTGGCTGCAAGGTAATATATTCACTTTTTCAACTTATTCTTGCTGGCCGGTGAGTTGTTCACCTTCTGGATAAACGCCTGTTTTGAATATGGATGACCTTTCGTTTTTGGTTACTAGTCGGGAGAAGGAACTTGCCATATACCGTTGCCCTGTGTACACACTTAAACGTCAACAGGGCGATGTGCAGACATGGAGATGCAGCGATCGTTCAAGTAACGGCGTCTTGAAGATCAATACCGGAACGAAAGCCGTTGAAGAAGCTGTTCCAGTACTGTAAAATTAGTTTGGGACCAATTTGGCACTGGGCCGAAATGTCGCCGAGGCTGGGACGAAGTGTCGCTGATCCCAGTTTTTGGGACGAAATACGATGGGACGAAATGTCGCTGGTCCCAAGTGTCGGCGCGCCAAATTTTCCAAGGGACTGCACAACAGCCGAATTCATGCAGCGCGCACACTTCGTTCGACAATTCGTTCGGATAGCATTAGTATATTGTTGCATTTTTGTGGGCAAAAACTGCAATACCGCATGCCGTTTCATCAGTCCGTGCTGCGGGACGCGAGTCCAAACTTCAACCCGCCTGAACTTTTTGACCAAGGCTCTGCTAACGGATGTCAGGTTGTGACGGTTACAACTACTCAAGGGAGTCCAACTATAATTGACGAATAAACTTCTCTCGGGATTTTTGTAACATTTCTTTACCTTCTGACCGGATATGGATGAATTTGTCCTGATCCAATTAAAACGTCGTTATGGGAGATTTTCTGCTCGTATATAGATGTGTTTGCCCTGAGCCGAATAAAAGATCATAAAGAGATAATTTCGTCCGGGGTTCAGGATTACGCACACGAAGTGCTCCTTGATTCTATCATCATCAGAAGTACAAAAATGCTTATCGTACTAGTTACTCGATAAGTTTTGTTACCCGTACAGGGCCGTACTGGACAACTCCCAATGAAACATTAACACACTGAACCCACAGGTTACCCGCCTTGACCATCATAAGTATTATGTCTTGGTGTACTGTACTAGCGACGCTAAAGAAAAAATAGCCCAAAACAAAAATCAGCACGAAGACGTTAAAACACAAAAATACGTCCTCCAGTTCTCTGCTTGTGTCAACCGTCCCCATAACGCATACTCCATTCCCTCACAGGATTTCTACACTTATCCGTTGACTGAGAAATTCCATTGTCCGATTATTCTTGTTTTCGCGAGTTCTGCGTGCAAGGTCATTTAAGAACGAATTCGCGTGCGTCCCCCAACTACTCGTCGTCCCAAAAGCAAGTGCTTGCACTATTCAGCGGTGTATCGCGTTCCCATTCTCGCCCTCACTGTAAAAGTTTTGATGCTGTCATTTATACAACCATCAAAAGTTAGAACTAAGCCCACCGCCTTCCTGTTCCCAACACGATGCGTAGGAACAGACTGGAGAGACTTGACTAACAGGCCGTTCATCAGATGCGGCATAGAAAAAACCAGCAGGAACAGAACAGCCATCAAAAGCAGCGCCAAAGAAGGGAACACTGGCGCAGGTTGTCAGTGGAAACGCTGGCGAACCGCCAGGAATCAACGTAAGCCACGACAGGATCTGACTGAGTTTCAGCCCGTAAAGCCAAAACGAAAGAAGTTGTTGTTTCCCGTGGAACGAAGAAACCAGATAAAAACAATCAAGCTGATTTGTTTGACAGTCTACGATTGAAAGAACCTCCTCACCGAGATTTCTGCATACGGGGACTGCCAAGGGATACAACAGAAGAAAAGCTAATGGAATATGTCCATCGGCTGAATGCTAAGGTGAGATTCGTTCGTGTCCACCAGCGGAAGACAAAGGAACTTCATCGTACTACTTTTCATAACGCACCAGAACCAGATGATGGACGGGGAGAACTGGCAGGAGAACATCTCCGTTCGACCGTGGATTTATTATCCGGAAGCTGCCCCTGCATAGGACTTTCGGAGCCAAATTGAGTAATTTCGTGTTTCTGGGTAAAAATTCCTAGGGATGTACAGTATGCCATGCAGTTTCAGAATGCACAGAATAGTTTATTTTGATTGTAATTCACGGTGATCGTAGTGCTAACGCTATTTCTCATTTGGATACTTTTTACGTTTTCCCGGCTGCCGGGAGACGGTTTTTGTTCCAGTTTGGTGAGATCTGGCAACCTGAGCAGATTCCCTGCGTAGAAGGCTCGGGGGCTATCAGACTTCATGGTCCCTCACAAAGGGGTTGTCTGTTATCCAAGAACAATAACAATGGAAATGACTTTCTACAAAGTTCTGCTACCATAGCCATTGCTATACCTACTAATTTAGCACTCATTGATACTACGCTGTAGGCCGTCGCTATAAACCGCACCGCTACATTCCAATCTCCACACTGATCTTCTTTCGCCGAACACAGCCGTGTTTACTTTAGTTATCTCATCTAAAATTAATACTAACTGCAACTCAAAGTGACATATTCGAAACGGAAATTAAAATGTCTGTACAGCCGGTGAACCATGCCGCCGAAGCATCTGTCTAATCATTATCATTTAATACTTCATAAGCCCAGACAGAATTTGATTTCTTAGCAATTATTTCCTCGCGAGCGGCAAGCCAGCCGCTGCATGCAGCCACTGGCATTCCGCAGTGATTTCCAGATAACTGCGGCACGAAGTCGACCGGAAATAATGCCTGAGAAAAATTCTGCCTCAACGGTTATTCTCATCTTCAGCTTCAGTTCTCTCGAAGCATGTTTTGTATTTATAGATTAATCAAACACTGAGGACTGCGTCTTAACTATAAGTAATGGGCACATTGGCATGTCGTAAAGGTTTTCGTTATCTTGCCGCTTATAATTATAAAGAAATTTGCGAAACTATACCAGCATCAGTTGCCCATCACCTCCTCACCCCGACGTTAACTTCTCAAATCAAGATGAACAGCTTAGCGAATGGTACTGCAACCGGCATGGATGCGGTCACAAAAAATATCAGCATGGTTTCCTTTGCAAACAGCACTGCTACTGTGGCACACTGGAGCTACTCGCCCATACTAAGAACGATTCTCTTTCCCTGTGTGATGATCCTGAACGGCACGGTCCTTTTCCTGTTCGTTACCGACAGGAATCTGCGCCGGCCTTTTAACATCTACCTAAGCAATCTTTTAATAGCCAATTTATGCGCGCATGTTCTCAGCACACCCTTCGAAATCATCAAAACTCTGTATCGCTCGTGGTGGCTGGGATACATCGCCTGCACTGTCAGCCTCTATGGGAACTGGGCCGTGATGCCAGCCGTGGCTTATTCCCATCTGTTAATTACGGTCAATCGCAGTTGGGCCGTGACATTTCCGCATTCGTATCGGCGAAACAGTACCAAGAGAATGTCTTGCCTACTGTGCTTTTCTTCATGGGTTTTTGTTCACTGCCTGGGCCTGCCGGCTGTCATACTGGATGCGGTATATTACCGTCTGCCAGCAGTTACGGGTTGCCGTCTGAACGTGGACTCCTTCCCCACTTATTATTCAGCATATCAGTTAATTACCCTGTTACCAAATTTTATCATTATTTCAGCCTACCCCTATCTTTGGTGGATGAGCGGTCGCCGTCGGCTTCGGCTTCTTGGTAACGTTCGGCCCGGGCGGACTCAAAACCCTGACACAACAGAACAACGCCAATCCACACAGCGGACACAAGTAAGAACAGCGTCGAATGTGGTTACAGTGCCGACGCCCGACGCACGGCGTACTGATAAAAACAGCCATCGCGCTTTTACTGTACTGACAATGCTCACCGTCAGTGTGGCCGTTTGCTGGACTCCGAAAAATATTTACTTCACACTGAGAAGCTATGGTTTCGCTGCCGATTTCGAGTCCGTGTTATTTCATGTGTCGTATGTTTTATTCAACCTACAGCCGGCGTTGGATCCGATGCTTTTTGTAGTGACGATGCCCGTTCTGCGAAAGGCGATTTTTGAGTTGTTTTCGCGGGGTCGATAACAGAGCCTCGCTGGAAACACAATTTTGCTTATATCCTTGGAAGAACGGAAAGTGTTTAACGTGGGATGTCACAGTAGCAGATACTTTCGTGCAAAGCTACATAGCTCACACATCGATTGAAGCGGGTGCAGTGGCTGAGAAGGCGGAAGAACGGAAAGTGGTACTGTACGAAGGATTGACCGACAGATATGTCTTTCAGCCAGTAGCGTTCGAAAGCATTGGATGCTGGCACTGAAACAATTTTGCTTAGATATTTAGATGCAATTTGTCAAGCGTCCCCAAACAGGATTGTGCTTGATTTCCGATGTGACAAAACGTTTTAAACTATCACCCCGGAATCCGAGGAGAACCGGCTGCTTTGCTTTTCACTCAATCCACTTCCGCATTCCTTTATGACTTTATGTCGTATGGTACAACGGTTCGTATTTAAGAGCTTTCTCCATGGAACTTTTGCCGGGGATTGTGCGACAGCCAGACCCCGCGCGCACAACCCGCTTTCCAAATCATGCACATATATTCACCTATCTTTGCCCAGAAACCCCGGCACCACATCCTGTTTTAGCGAGCCTAACTATGCGGACGAAAACTTCCCAGCGAATCGTAGTGAAAATACAGGTAATTATAGAAAAAAATATGACTGATTGCGTGTAAAATCTCGTTGCCGCTACCTTGTTAGTAGTAATCGTTATTGCTACGAATGGAGGCGGTGGCTATAGACCGCTGTGAAAAGCCGGTGCGGTGCGACTTTACCATCTCTAAACTGATATGCTTTTGCTGTTGATGGATCAAGAAAACTAGTTGGTACTTCATTTACCTAGTGCTTGCTAAGTGCTGACTAAAAATCGATGTGACCTATTAAAATAGGAAATTAAATTGTCTGTGCAACCGGTGAAACATACCGGCAAAGCATATATCTAATTACCTTTATTACAAGCCAAAACAAAAGTTGCTCGCAGTTGTTTCCTCGCGAGTGTCGTGCATGTAGCCACTGACATTCCACACTGATTTCCGGACAAATGCCGCACGCAGTCGACCGGAAATAAAACCTGAGAAACACTGCAGCGCACCGGTTATTTCTCATCTTTTACTTCTGTCGAAGAATCACCGGCCCTGCATGCCTAGTTTTATATTAAGTAAACATTGAGGTTTTAACTATGAATAGTAGCCACATTGACATCCCGTAACCGTTTTCGTTATTTTGCCGCTGACAATTTTACCGAAATCTAGGGAAATATACGCGCATCAGTTTCCCATCACCTCGTTACGCCGACGGCAACGTCTCAACTCGAAATGAATACCTTAACGAACGGTACTGCAGCCGGCATGGATGCGTTCACAAGCAATATCAGCATGGTTCCCTTTGCAAACAGCGCTGCTAACCTGGCACACTGGAGCTATTCGCCTATATTAAAAACGATTCTTTTTCCCTGTGTGGTGATCCTTAACGGCACAATTGTTTTTCTGTTCGTTACTGACAGGAATCTTCACCGACCTTTTAACATCTACATAAGCAATCTTTTAATAGCGAATCTATGCGTATATGTTCTGAGCACACCCTTCGAAATCATCAAATCTCTGTATCGCTCGTGGTGGCTGGGATACGTGGCCTGCACAGTCAGCCTCTACGGGAACTGGGTAGTGGTAGCAGCCATGGTTTATTCCCATCTGTTAATTACGCTCAATCGCATTTGGGCCGTGAGATTTCCGCATTCGTATCGAAGAAACAGTACCAGGAGAATGTCGTGTCTACTGTGCCTTTCTTCTTTTGTTTTTGTCCACTGCCTGGGCCTTCCGGCTGTCATACTGGATGCGGCATATTACCGTCTGCCAGTAGCTACCGGTTGCCGCTTGAACGTCGACTCCTTGGCCAATTATTATTCAGCGTATCAGATGATTTCCATGTTACCGAATTTTATCATTATTGCAGCCTACCCGTATCTGTGGTGGATGAGCGGTCGGCGCCGGCTTCGGCTTCTTGAAGGCGTTCGATCTAGGCAAAATGACAATGCTAGTGCAACAGAACAACGTTTCACGCCGCCAGCAGAAGTAAGAACAGCGTCCAATGTAGTTACAGTGCCGACGTCCGCTGCACGACTGATTGATAAAAACAGTCATCGCGCTTTCATTGTTTTGACGATGCTCACTGTCAGTGTGGCCGTTTGCTGGACCCCTTCGAATATTTACTTCACATTGAGAAGCTACGGCTTCGCTGTCGATCTCCAATTCGTGTTATTTCACCCGGCATATGTTTTATTCAACCTGCAGCCTGCGCTGGATCCAATAATTTTGGTGGTTACGATGCCATTACTGAGAAAATCGCTTTTTGAGTTGTTTTCGCGGGGTCGATAAGAGAGCCTCGTTATGAACTTAATATTTCCTAAATATGTACACGCATTACAGACGTCCCCGAGCAGGATTGCACTTTGTGTCCGATGTAACAAGAAATCTGAAAGTATTACCCCCGGATCTGAAGAAAACTGGTTGCTTTGCTTTTCGCTCAGTTTACTTCCGCATTCATTTATGATCAGATGTTGCATGATACACCGACTAGTAGTTGGACCTTATACAAGAAACTTTCGCCATGGATTTTGCAAAATCCAGATCCCGCGCGCACGACTCATGCTCATATATTATATTGTTGTATCTTTGCCCAAAAACCGCATCCGGTTTTATCGAGCCTATCTACATGTATGGGGACGAAAACTTCCAAGCGAACCGTATTGAAGCTACAGGTCTGTTGCCTTCACTGTCAATTGTTATCTTCTTGTGCACTGTATTACTCGACACTTTTTCCTTGTAGGTACGGGAAAACGAAACGACAAGGATGATCCGTTATGTCGTATTTCTAACAGAAAAGAATGTCGTTCTATTCTAG
>JAQGAU010001811.1:0-17638 GCA_034698045.1 Paramacrobiotus richtersi | reverse complement strand
AAATGAATTATCAAAATGTACATTCTATAAAAGTACCACAGTGTAGTCATATAAAGTACTGTATGTACAATGGAAGTTCAAGTACTGTACGGAAGTAAAAAGACCATCTCCGATAGTCCAACAGCGCGCACTCGCAGTAGCGTGCGTAGCCTGCAGAAATTTGTAAAAAATGCAGTTTTCAGTTTTTACCTGCGTTCCACCTGCTCCCGGTATGATCCCCAGCTTGGTCTCCACCAGTCCCATTTTCGTCGTTTTCGTAGCCACCCGCATATCACACGCCAAAGCCATTTCCAGTCCCCCTCCTAGCGCCAAACCATCCAGGGCCGCGATGGTAGGAACAGGGAGATTGTACAGATTCGCCATGATATTCCTTAAACTAGCAACAAACGGCGCCACTTCCTCCTCGCGCATCGTCATCCGCTCCTTCAGATCAGCACCCGAACAAAACACCCCCGGGGACGAACTTTTAAGGATGATAACCCGCGCCTGGCGGTCTATGCGCGCGGCTTCCAGGCATTCGCGGAACTGCTTGAGGAGGTTCTTACTGATGGCGTTCTTCACTTGGGGTCGGTTGAGGGTGAAGACGATGATGCCGTCATGCTGGCCATCTAATTTATCGGCGTAGAATTCTGCGGTTTTTGGTGATGCATCGGATTCTGGGATGGATTTGTGTTGAAAGTAATTGTGGCATGTGGAGAAGTGGCGGAAGACGGGATGGATGCCACTGATACAACGAATACTCCGCAGTACAATCACCATTGCAATGGCTGAAAAATTTAAGCGAAGTCACGCAATCACGGGTAACTGTGGCAGGTAGCACACTAACAAAGCGCGCTCTTAAAAGAACGAAATCAAACTACGGAGGACGAAAGAAATGTACCCGTATTTCGACATGAGAGAAACCGGGATTATTGTGAAATAAAAGCAAACTGCAAAAGTGAAAAATCGAATTTTCGATCAGCTGTTTCGCTTCTATGGCGAGGCAATTGGTCTGATCTGTTCACGGTAGTTTATGCTGCAGACCGGATTTGGTTCGTACAGCTACACAAAACGGCCCAGGCTGCACCAGCAATAATGCTGCGATTTCGTCATTTTCACAACTTTGAATTTTCTGGAGGAATTTTTCATTCATCTGAGATTCTGAGGATTTTGAAGTTCTGCTACTACTTTCTTTGACACTTGGCAGTGTTCGCCCAAATTGTTCTGTATTACTGTTCTATCTATACATCGATATTTTACCTTTCTTGCTTGGCCCTTTCCGTTGCTTTTGTGAAAGATGGATGATGACGAAGAGCAGCCCCCGACACCGACTAACCGTTTGGCCAGTCTGGAAACAGAGTCAGTTTCTCAAGAAATGATTCTAATTCTGTCGTTCGCGTAGTGAGTTTCAGTACAATCGTATTTTACTTGTGTACACATTTTCTTCACTTCGTAACTGGTCTTTCTTTGTGTCATTTGCAGCATCGAAGAATTATGTCGTTCAATGAGGAACGAAGAGGTCTCCGAGCAGGAACTTCAGGAGCACTTTTTGGATTTCTCTACAGCGCAGCTGAAAGCAGTGGTTGATCGGATGATAAAAGCGGTAAGATCAATATTATCCGCTTGAACTATACCTTTTTATCCGACGGAAACGGAGTTATAGTTTTCGTTGCATGCGTAATGTGGTTCAGTGACAGTTGCTGGCAAGCGTAGTGTAGAGGCTGAAACGCAAATCTATCCGTGTTACAATTACAGAAGAATTTGAAAGTATAGAAAAAGTCTCCATTAATAAAGTTGGTTTTTTATTATTAGTAATTGTGTGAAATGCTTTGGTTTTTGTTGTGCTCTGTGTGGAAAGATTGAACAAGCTGCAATTTACGAGTCGCTTGAGAAGGATAAATCCGTACAAACCTGAACCGACATGGTGTTCGAATTTCGAAATTTGGTAACTTTCACTGCGATTGAATTAGATGCCATTTTTCATTTTCGTGTGTAAAAATAAGTCTTTGGTATTATGGGCGTTTTATCTGACAGTATACCGTCGGTGATTTCTGATGTTACTCAGCGGTGAACATCGCAGTGTATGGGCTGCACATCGGGAGTTTTACACGAATTGGCCTTATGTCGTTGAATCGGAAAGGCAGAAGCGTTTATGTTTAGCAGCTTTCATTCTTTTTTTACTTATCTGTAGACTCTGTAATTTGTAGACATTCTGCTTTGCAAAAACAGAAGTATTCTGAACAAAATTTAATGTTTTTGTGATTGTATTGCTGTGTCTTCCCGATAAGACATCGCAAATGGTGTAAGCGGTATACAAAAGGTACTGTATTGCTATTACCTGTTGGATGGAAGGCGCTTTCGTTGAAATTTGGATTTCTAAAAGAAACGGGCATAATTTCTGTACATCTGGGACTTTCGTTTGTTTATTAGGCGGGTGATTACTAATTATTAGTATTTTATTATTTATAGGAAAGATTATTATTTATTCTTCCTTCGTCGATAATCGGGAATATTTGTCATGTACGTATTTGGCTATCTGGGCATTTGTTTCCATCCTGATAGTTTTTTTCAGCGGAACGAATTTGTAAGGAGTGTATTAAAAATAGCTAAATTAATTTATCGTGGTTCATGAAGTTTTGGTTAGCGAAGTTCGGAATTGTTCATTGTAGAATTCAAAAAATTTCAGTACAATGGTTTACATTCGGCTGACCGTGGCTGTAAATGATATGTATTGATGAGTAAAGTACGAGTAAATTATCTTTTTAATCAACGGCGAAAGTTTCTCATTACTTTTAATGAGGTATGTATGGTACTCTTACTCCTTGAATAAAAGATTTTTGTGTATGTAATCGTCCGTGTTAGGGGTATGGATGATCGAGAACTGAAAAAAGAGCAGAAGTTTTCACCATTTTTCACAATTTTCCGCCTCTATTTTCCAGGCTGTTTTAGGAATAGATTATTATTAGTCCTGATTGGAATTATACTTTTTTAATGCTGATATTCAGTTCTCGGCTTTACAAACTATCTTTTAATTGCGATCGAATTTCTCGGTACTTCGACGAGTATTTTATACAAATATATCTGTTTCAGATGAAACTTCAAATCAAAGCTGACGGTGCCACCATGATCATCCGCCTCCGTGACATCTCCATCGTCCGCCGTCTGACCGGTCTGGGTGAGGACGAGATGAAGACCTACGAGGCCATCGAAGCCGTCGGCAACAAGGGCATCGCCCAAAAGTCCATCTCCTACAAGACCGGCCGTCTCTCCGCCACCAAGATCACCAAGATCCTCCAGACCCTCGAGTCCCACCAGCTGGTCAAGGCCGTCAAACTGCCCAAGAGCACCGGCAATCAGACCCAAAAAATGTACATGCTGTCCCATCTGCAGCCCGACGAGGCGTCGGTGGGGAAGTTGACGGTGTTTGGGGTCGGGATGTCGTTTGATGAGGCGCTATTTGAGACGGTGTGTAAGGTGTGTGTGGTGGAGCTGAAGAAGCGGATGAAGGAGTTTTTGCAGCGGGGGGCTTCGCCCGATGCCACGGCGGAGGAGATTTTGGTGGGGGTGATTGAGTCGGGAGCTGTGCGGGTGAGGATGAGCTCGGTTGGAAATTTTTGTAGTGCGGAAACATGTTTTTTGGTTAAGTTTTTGAATTTAATTTTAAAAATCGTTTTTAATCAGTTTTGTTTTAATTTATTAATTTTAGAAAAATTAATTTATAAAAATCATCTTTTAGTGCACCTTGTAACTTCAGCTGTATACACTTTTCATCTACAGCAATAGTAAAAGATTAGATTTTGAGTTCTTTACCTGCATAAATTGTAATTTGGAAATGATGTACTTTACCTTTTTCTCGTCTTTTAATTCGTGAGTTTCTCTTATGCATCACTTATTGATAAACTAGTGCAACATGGGACACTAAAAGAATTCACGGTTTACTTCCCGTATATTTTAAAATATTTATCAGGGTGAAAACGAAATTGCGTTTGGTTCTTTTCCTGAATTGGTCATTTTTGGAAGGTCTTCGCAATCTTGCGTTTTTTATTGATTTTTTCTGATTGATATATTAATTTGTTTGTTAAATTTTAATTCTTTGGGAATGTACCATTTTTGGAAGATAATTCCTGTGGCATAAATGTCGGTTAAAATTAAAATTTAAATGCATCTGAAAAGCATGAAAAACTAGATATTCCTTGTATTATATGATTGTTAATCGAATTCTATATTTTGTCACGTGACTCATCTCACACAAGACCTAGTACCAAAGTAGTACTGTCGCCTGTTTCTAGCCGATGCACTACGTTTTCATTGTGCAAGCAGGACGCGTGAAACGTTACAGTAACCTATGAAAAACAACTCGGTCATGTGTGAACCACAAATTAATCGTTATTGGTTTACGAACAATAGTTTTTTTTTATTTTCAGTTGAACGGTTATATTTTTTGATATCGTAGGTTGATGTTACGGAAGGCAGTATTGAGGCGGCACTGAAAATGTTGGAATTGAACTGTAAAGTGGAGAAGCGAGTGTCCCTCGGAGCCGACGGGGAAGTGGCTCGATATCGCCTGCATACCGTCAAGCAGGATAAACCGGAAGCGGCCATACCATGCGTAGGATGCCCGGTGGGTGTTTCAGTGATAATACAGTACAGCAAAAAAAATAAAAAAATCATGTGCGAAAATGGCTGTTAAAAATTGAACAGGAAATTATCGGAATAATAAACATTAAATAAAGAAACAAATAATTTGGTAAAACAGAAAACTGTAAGTAGATACAATTAAGGAAACAATGTCGATTACAATAGACAGCGGTAATTGAGAAAATGTGCTATTTATGTAAATATCAACTACGAGACTCAGTATTCAGGATACGAACACAAAATGTTTTTCACTGCAAATGTTGCGTCTTCGTCAGTAATAAAAAATACTTTGTATCCCTTTATTCACTGACCCGGTGGGCTGCTAACGGCAGTTGTGTCATGCGAAGGGGAATTTTTCGAGAGTGAATAAATATACGGAAAGATATTAATCAAATAATAACTGACGTAAGCATTTATGCGCCTGAAAACGTCGCTTTTACGACTTGGGCATACGTAATCGATCGAATTGTCAAGCGTCCATATCGAGGTTATCGATAGCAAGCAGCTGTCTGCGACTAGTCTGGAGATTTTTTTGAGGTTTTTATTTATTTATTTTTTCGGTTATGATCAACGACTTCTTCCATGAAACTGTTGTGAGTGCATAGCATAACATAAACCGTTTCTCGGAAAATGTCGGCTAGAAAAATATCCGTGATGTACAGATACGTTTATTGATCGGCGATTTGACTGGCGGTTTGATTTATTTATTTTATTTATTAGAACTGCCCGGGGTGATTATTGAAAGCCGAGAAAGTGCCAGTAATTAATCGATTTCTTGTTGCTGCTCTGATTTGTGTGCCGTCACTGCGACGTTACCGTCCATATTTTTCATTTCATTTTTTTTACAGGTAAAACATTTGTGTTCGTTTAATACACCGATAAATCCCGTGGACTGTCCGCACTTTGATACGTGGATAAAGACCAATAATTTCTGATCTGCAATGCTACCGACTGTTGTTTTTGTGTTTCTCCTCTCCGAGATGGGCTTTCATTGTTTAGGTATGTGACACACTGTGCGGATTTGCGTACCGATTCGGACAGCCTAGTGCTAGAATTCATTGGTTGTAATGACGTGTTTTTATGACTGACGTGCTGAGATACTGTTAGGTGGATTAAATACAATCTGAGAACGTTTCAGACCGTTTTATTCTCATGACTGTTTTTATCGCCTGCAGTGCACTGCGATTCCCTATCAAGGAATGCGAGCTCGTTTTTTAAAAATGTTTTTTTTAAGTATCATCCGAAATAGTTCTGTTATCAGCTGCATCCATAGTTCCATACCGTTTCTTAACAGATTAGAAAAATTAAAATGTGCTAGAATTAAACTAAATCAAAATGTTACTGTGACAGCGGTACAGTTTGCCAGCATCGTCACTTGTAGATCGTAGTGCAGTGGCGTTATCGAGCTTGCTGTTTAACTTGTAAACGCACAAACTTACTGTAGCTGTAAGATTAAAATCTCTATACTTGCTTGCTAGATTCAGATTTTTTTCGTATAAAAAGACCGACACCGTATTCTCAGTGTAGATTGAAAAATATTCGACAGTCTACAACAAGACCTCTTCAGAGCGAAGCAGTTGGGAACGATAATTTAGGAAACGTAAATTGCTGTGAAAATATTCAGTGCAAACGTGAATGCCACGCTTGATAATTACAGAACGTCATGATCAATTCTGTTTGAATTTTTAACGTCACGATCGTTATGGTTTTTGGGTAGCATCATTAATGAATTTTATCGCAGTAAAATATTCCTGACATGCTGTACCTGTTCGGTGCATCATTTGCCATTCTCTCTACAGTGTTCTTATCCGCTGACAGTAGTGAACACAGAAAGTAACAAGAAAACCGAAAATACGACTATTTTGCAGGTCAAGATTTTACGTAGCCGTTACGTACTGATAGTCACAAATATGGCAATTTTGATAACATTAAGTCGTTCACAATCTAGCGATAAGAATATCGCTTGTTTCTATCAGGACTCGACATTTAAGAATCACATTTACTGATATTGTATGGCGGCTGAGAAATTTCCCATTTCTTTCGCACTGCCAGTACAAATTTTTTGGTAAACATGGAGAAAGAAATGGAAAGTTCCATGCATGTTAGCGGGAGTGAGATCGCTCTTCCCGTTAAATCCGAGAGTGTGGTGCGGAAAAGTGAGAAGACTAAAAAGAGTGGTATTGGTGGGAAAATTGCTGTGGCATTGGTAGCTGTTGTACTGATCGGCCTGTTGGTTGGCACGTTGGTTTATTATAATCTTCAACCAGCGAGGAAGGAACTGCAGTGGTACCACGAGACGGTGATTTATCAGATTTATCCCAGAAGTTTCAAGGATTCCAGTGGGGATGGAGTCGGAGATCTACAAGGTTCGAACTTCAGTTTTTTATATTTTTTTATCGTTTTTCTGTAATCAATATTACGTGTATTTCGTGTTTTGTAAACCGCTTTATTTTGTTGACGTAAGTAATTTGATGTGTTTGACATATGTTCGAATTTGTATCAGTCAAAATAAAGCTATCATAAAATATTACCGTTATACGTTTAAATTTCACATTAGAAATTATATGATAAATTATATATATTTCAAGCTGATTAAAATTCATTAAAAACTGCATCATTAAAATTCATTAAAAAGAATTTATGTTAATCAAAATAACGTTACTACAGTATAGAATGTGACGGTTTTACGTTTAAATCTGATATTAGAAATTAAATGATAAATTTTTATATAAATCGCAAGTCGATGGAATTTATTAAAAAAATTGTCGGATTTATTGTGTGAAGTTTATTTTGTTACATGCTTGTTTCGTATAATTGAGCATGAAAATTCATTAATCCCGCCGAAAGCATTTGTTTGGATAAGGCCATTGTGCGTTTATCTTCCATCCGCTTTTCTCTTTTGTAGGAATAATCGACAAACTGGATTATCTGCAGCAACTCGGAATAACAACAATATGGCTCAGTCCGATATACAAGTCACCGATGAAGGACTTTGGATACGATGTCGCCGACTACAAAGATATCGAGCCATTGTTTGGCGATTTGAATGACTTTGACAATCTGATCGGGAATGCTTCAGCAAGAGGTAGACCGCGCTATTACAAACGAAAAATTATAAATTATGATAGATTCGCACAGATAATATCGAATTATAAATTTAATGTTTTATTTTTTTTAAATTATTTATGTAACTGTTTTTTTTTAAGTTATTAGTGTTTCGTTTTGTTGTAGCATTTCCTTTTGATGATTTATAGCTGATCGATTTTATTTTTTTGCTTGCAAATTAGTTAGATTTCCATTGTTTAAATTATCATATTTCCTGTATATTCCGGTATTTTTTCGTGGTATAACGTCAAAAATTCGTTAATTTTTCAAATGTTGTAAGATTGTTCAAAAATAACTAACAAAGAATACAGCGTTCATGTGTAGGTATCAGAATGATTATGGATTTTGTGCCGAATCATACGAGCGACAAATCGGAATGGTTCCAGCGTAGTCTACAGAATGATCCATATTTCCGGGATTTCTACACTTGGCATCCCGGTCATTCCAAGCGAATGACAAATTTCACGTACCTCGACAACAGCACGCAGACCAATGTGACCAAAAGCATTCGGGATGTCCCCAACAACTGGGTAAGCAAATGTGCCATACGCATTAATTAACAAAATATTAGTTTAGAAAATGGCTATTTTTTGTGCAACGTGCAATATTAGACTAGGTTTTTATAACAAAAAGTTGCTTGAACTGCATGGTAATGTAGCAGTGTAAAGTGCGGGTGAAAGCTCACAAAAAAGAAAACCAAAATAATGATGTAGCAAAATATAATGATCTAGTATGATAAATAATAATAGTATAATATAATACTAATAGTAAAATAATAATAATATAATAATAGTAAAAATAATGATATAGTATAATAAATAATTATACAATAATATAATAATAATAATATAATACTAGTAAAAAATTAATGATATAGTGTAATAAATAAGTATACTATAACAGAATAATAACAGTAAAATAATAATGATATAATAATAGTAAAAATAATGATATAGTCTAACAAAATAATAATGTCTGATTGTGTAGCTGAGCGTTTTCGGTGGATCAGCGTGGAAATGGAGTGAGCAGCGCCAGGAATACTATCTCCACCAGTTCCTCGAGTCCATGCCCGATCTCAACTGGTACAACCCCAACGTCACCACGGAGATGGATGCGGTGATGGAGTTTTGGTTGAACAAGAACGTCAGTGGATTCCGCGTGGATGCCATTCCCCACATGTTCGAGATCCCCATTGAAGACATGGAGGATGCCGATGAGACGGAGGTTAATCCTTATGAAGTTGGTAACGGTCTCACGCCGGTAAGTTGCATTTCCTTCGTCTCTTGATGAGTATCCTGATTCGGTTTTCGTTTGACGTGATAAGATGCCGTACAATATTGGCACAACGTAAAGGTCACTACATGAATATCATTGTGATTATAATATCAAGTTCTGTAAATTGTCGTAAATTATATCGAATTACAAAGTTAATGTTTTATTGTATTTTTTTATTATTGATGTAATTTTTTTTAAGTTGTTGGTGCTTCGTTTTGGTGTAACGTTTCCTTTGGATGGAGCAGGATGAAAAATTTGCAGTGTTTATGTACTATGTAGTATGTTTTTTTTGCACCAAAAAAACTTTATTGAGAATGTAGTATGTTTTGCACATTCAAGTCTTTTTCCGCAATAGCGTGCAATATACTATAAGTTAGCTAGTAGCTCCATTGGTATATGAGAGGAGTTGTAGTGTAATGCCTCACACTGAGCATTGTCCATCTCCGTTTTCATAAGACAGTTCGGTTACATTCTAGCGGCGCTAGTACGGTTGTACAGTATACAAAGCATCGTTTGTTTCCGCCAGTAATTTTTACGCCTGTCTTCGGCCGATGACATACTTTGCGGGAAACTACTAGTAAAATAGGTGCAGATCGTAAGATACAGTAAATCAATTGTGCTGCTTAATTTTTTGTAGTATAGGCTCCGTTTCGCGCACGGTGATGCCAGTCAGAATCAGCTTTTGATACAATTTTTTGAATGTGCTGTTTCTGCTTTTTCCATGAAAAGGATTTTACGTCACTGAACTGTTAAAATTTTTAAAATTGTGGGTAAACTGGCTGTTACTTGTAGTTAATTAAAATATGCGCCGCGAGGTTGTCATCTCACAATGAGGCGAGTCGTAGTACAATGGCTGTGTCAGCGATGTTATTAGGAATGAAATAAACGGCACGATTCTTTGAAAAACAATGGCTGTTGCACTGCTAATTAACAACTTAACATACGATTAGTTAAATTTTGTCGAAAAAAAGGTTTGCCTGTTATTTTTGGAGTAATTCTTGGTTTTGGCGATTTAAACTGAATTTCTCCAGTAATTTTACCGCTTTTCGAAGGTATATGAAGATTTTGTACTAATGTGTGCTCACAGATGTCGGTAGGTACGTTCGCAGTGAGACAAGCCTATGGGAACGTGAATGGCTTCTAAAACGATGTATATCGTAATAATTATGTTTTTATTATCCCTAACTGTTTTTATTTTCGTATAGAGGGACTATGAATACTGGGCACATCCGTATACCAAGCATAACAAGAATACTACGGCATATACGAAACACTGGATCCAAAAGATGAAGGATTACGCAGCGGCTCACAATACGCCGCCCAAGTAAGCTCTCGTATTACGGATCGTTTCCTGTGACTTGTAATAAGTAATAAATTTACATTAAGGTTTTTTGTTCCCGAAACAATGGATGACATCTTAACTGCGTGGCTTTTCTTTTTACAATTTCATAAATTTTTTATTGGGTTGTTTTATTTATTATAACAGTATGATCCTTGTAGTTTTTATTTTATTATATTTTTTGTATTTTATTGTTTTTTAAATGGTAGACCATATTTTCTTTTCCTTATTTGTCAGGTTTTATTAATGACAATTTTTTTGGGTATCGGGGAATTATTTTTAAATGACAGGGACAAACTGATAATAGATTTTTCTATGATCCTTTTCTAACAGATTCCTCATTTTCGAAGTGGTGGATAAGAATATCAGTCAGACAGTTCGCTATTTCCCGGAAGATGCCTTTGGAACGGCAGCACAGCCGTTCTATTTCGGTTTGATCTTGGAACTGAATGAATCCAGCACCGGAAAAGATATCGAGAGAGTGGTCAGTCAGCAGATGGACAACTGGCCGGAAGGCGGTTGGTACAGCTGGGTGGTAAGTTATTCTTAGTCGGATTAAATTTTTTTAAATATACGGTGCTAAAATAGTATTAGAAATCGGTACAAAGAATTAATGGAAAATTATTACTTGAATGACAGCTGAACGGAATGAAATAAAGTATTTCTGTTTAGTTTATCATTGGAAATACCATTTTACTAACATTTCGCTTTTTATCGTGACATTTCTGAACCGGACGCAGATTTAATAGATAGTTTATTTCCGTGCGAAAATAAATATTTGTGAGATTTTTATTAATTTTAAAAAGCAAAATCTGTAGTTTGTTGTTTTATTTACCGGTAGAGAAATATTATATTTTATAAAAGTTGTGGGTGTATTTGCCGTAATTAACTAAAAACTCGGGTGTTGAAAATTGATTTTTATAACCACCTGTTCGGATATCGGTTACAGATTGGTAACCACGATCAGAGGCGCGCCGTTGATCGGCTGGGCAGCCCGCAGCTCATTGACGGACTGAACATGATCAATCTGCTGCTGCCGGGTACGCCCACCACCTACTACGGCGAAGAGATTGGGATGCGTAATTCCCTCATTACGGATGCCGAACAGATTCGCGATCCTTACGCCCTCAATTTCGAATACGAAGGATTTGAGGTAGGTTTTTTTTGCGGATGCTTGTTTTTGTATATTTTCATCATGGTATTTTTTTGGATTGGCATTGATTAATATTGAGTTTTTTCATGATATTTATTTCATTGCACTGCTTAAACGCAAATGAATACGAAAAAAAACTGTTTTCGTTTATCCTAAGGCTTTCTGTAATATTTTATGACGAACCTGGTTCGGATTTGTACGTTTTACGCTTTTTCTTGCCGATTATTATTGTGTTTAAGTGCGTCGTGATTTGCACATTTTTATGATTTTATCCAGGTTATGCGTTTGCATTCGGGTTAAATTTTGCGAAACCTTTTTTCCACAATATATCTTGATTTTTTATTGAAGGTGCAGTTTTTGCTTGCCACGACAAAATAATGTTTGTCGAGGTGTTAGAACTGTGCCACATTGTATCTAGAAGGGCGTTTGTACAATTTGTAAAACACTTTTTTCTGATTCGGCATTTCTTGATTTTTTCTGACTTGACTGCTAAAATTAACATAAATCGCAGTACAGAAATGTACACCGCGTTAGAGTGTGATCACTATGCTATTTTCAGTAAGACGCAAACTCGTTCATTGTTTCGCCTATTTTTATGTATGTTATTTTTTTTGCTTTTTTTTTATTTTTCTTCTTACTTATAGAAAATTGTATAGACAAGTACTAGTGACTGGCTGTTTATTCTGATGACTGTTACACGACGAAATGTTCCAGAGGAATACAATAACCTTGTTTGTTTCTACACTATTCGAGTATTTTCGCGACTCGTTGTCAGCTGTAGTTCTGTTTGATGCTTTACTTGTACTGTGATTGCAGAGTATGAAGAAAAAGACGCGCGACTGGAGCCGCGGTCCCATGCAGTGGAATAGTGAGAAAAATGCCGGTTTCTCCAGCAACTCCTCCACCTGGCTGCCACTTGGTCCCGACTGGGAACATGATATTAATGTCGCAGTAAGCCAAGAAAAACCGCAATATAACGACGAAATTTTCCCCGAGTCTCTCCGATTAATCTCTACATACCATCTTGAAAACTAATAAAAAACCATAGACACACTGATTTCAATCAGCTTTAAAATATGTGTAAAAAATGTGTAAAAAAATGTTTAAAAAAATGTGTAAAAAAATGCCGAAATACTGTGACTGAAATACCGAAACACCGTACGTGATATAAACCAGTCGGTTTCCTAAAGAGAAATACTATTGTCTACAGCATCAAATAGCGGAGAGCGCAAACGCATCCGCCCCCATGCACACCCACTACCACCTCTACCGGGACCTAATCCGCATCCGCAAAACCGCGCCCTTCCGTCACGGCTTCTTCCGCATGGGCCCCATCACCGACGACCTCTTCTCCTTCATCCGCGAGTACGGCGACGTGCACTACCTGATTGCGGTGGATCTGCGGCGGGACAGTAGCGCGCCGATCGTCGAGTATGATTTCAGCAATCTGAACATGACGGGGACGCCGCGCGTGGTGTGCGGGAGCGTTAACATCTACACCGAACCGAATGCGCTGGGGAGTTTGGAGGCGGAGCGGGATGTGGATTTGACGAAGCTGCCGTTGAAACCGTCGGCGGCGATTGTTGTCCGGGTGGCGCATGTGCATTAGAGAATGGGTTTTTGTACAGATTTTTACGGAAAGATGTGTTTAACGGAATTTTGTGGGTTATTGATTTCTTGTTGAATTTGTGGTTGCTAATTTTGAAAACAGACAGACGAACAAAAGTGGAAGATGACGAGAAGTGCTGTGCTGTGCTTTATTCGATACGGGTGTTGTTTGAAAGTATCATTCAGATCAGGTTTCTCAACTGGCTACAGGCTGGTTGGGTCATTGTGCTGCTTGTGCTGCAGCGGATGTTGTTATTCAAATTTGGTATGGGAGTTTGCAGACGGTTACTATGTGCAATACTGTATATCGGATTAATTTTAGTCTGCTAGTCGATTAGTGCTTGTGTGGTTGCATCGATACAATCTTGGTTAACAACAAAATCGTAGTGTGATGGCTTTTAAATTGGCGCTGCGTTACCGTTTAACGGGGAAGTCGTCACAAATGGCAAGATCATCATAGTAAAATATATTCGAACAAACTTTTTATTTCTGACGTTTTTTGCAATCCGCAATATAATATTTTCGTGCGATTACCTCCGGTAGCTTTATAGTTCCATTATGTAAAAGTGCTATAAACTTCAGTAAAAGATCGCTCTGATTTAGGAAAATGCATTGTAAGTCTTAAGTGTACAAAACAACAGTTCGTTGGTACACAGACTGCTTGTACCAAAACTCATACAACAACGTGCGAAGAAACTGTTACAAATATATGTTACAGCGAAGGAACCAAAGAAAATTTTCGCGGTGGTGTATAATTGCATTGGCTTTTCTTTCGTTGGCCGGTGTGACGACGAAGTCTGCCAGAACCTACAAAAAACGCGATTTGTCATATTGCTACGATTTCGCTTTGCTATATAAACAATGGTTATTCTGCTTTATCAAAAGTCAGTGAACCCTTTCAACTTGTTAATTTGTAATCGGGTACAAAATTCGCAATCTTCTTTGCTTGGGCGTATAGATACCATTACGATATTACCGTGAAAACAAATTAACTTTCTGAAAGATTTTCCATGACATTCTACTGCAGAAACCAGCATATCCTCTTTCTCAATTAACCCGCTAGCCCAGAAATCTATACGGAAAAAATAGCCGGGCTAAAGGTCACCAGAGGGAAACGGCAGTTTATGATGCGGGCGGAAGTGATTAGAGTGTTAGTAATCAAGACGGTTTCTGCTGGTGCAACATTGCAAGTTTTACCTCGATGCCGGCAGCAAATTGTGCGGATAAAGGCCATCCGGAACCGTTTGCTCATGGCATTATACAGGAAGGGATTCATACTACAGTTAATGAAGATGAGCGATTTGGCGAACAACATGTACCAAATGTTCAACCAGGGCGCGTCCGTGAAGGTGTTGTACACGAGGAGACCGCGGTAGGGCAGCCAGGAAACCGCAAAAGACACCACGACAATGGCCAGCATTTTAGTGACCTGTAGGCACATGAAAAGAAAAATTATTGCACGTGGTTCCGTAGATAAAGTCTGCGCATTCTACTTTGAGTTGTTCTGATTGTATATGTATTACATCAAACTCTTTTCATATGGATCGCTATTTATTTTTCTATGATTTTATAATGACAAAAAACTTCAAAAAATAGTTGGGAAAGCTTGTTGAAGTTAATTTACTGGATTACGAGCTTGAAATGCTATTGCGGCGCGTTGGATTCGTTTTAACCGCGTGGTTATACGCCACTGCACTACGGTTACATGTATCGGGAGAACAGCAAGAACTTTAACTCGAACATGCTGCGATAAGAGTACATTGCGCCGAGATTTTGGAACATCTGCACCAAATTCCAAAACTGCCGTAAAACATGTTCTTGTGCAACTACACTAGACTATCAAAGACATTCTAATTGAAAACTTCATTTTATTTCGTTATATTTCTTCGTTGTTGTTAAATTTTTGCTGTTGCTCAGTTACACACCTGTGCATGCGACTGATCAGAATTGGAATTCCTCCTCGTCCCATTACTCGACCGCCGTGTGGAGCTATCCCTGGCCAGCGCCGGATTGGATCGTCGAAAGACAAAACTCCCCGAACTACCCTGCATGGAGATCACGGAGGGTTTGCGCATACTGCCATTCCGGCGTCCCTGATCCACCATCTGCTTACTGCGCCATTTCAGCACGGATGTGATCTTGAAGTAAAACACGGTCGCCGCGATCAGCGGGATCACGTAAAACAGGAAAATATCCCCGATAAACACCACCTGTGCATACACGAAAGACGTTGAAGAACGTTCGTTGTGTGCGTAATGGTTAAACACGTGAAATATTTGGGCGTGGGTACGGTCATTTTAAAGAATATTTTTGACTTGTCAGATTAAAAAAGGTTTGCGACATCGCAGTATTCCATATAATATTTTCAGTTGCACATAAATGTGCGAATTATTAAAAAAGTGGAAGTGTGCAGACTGGAGCGCGTAAAAATGTGGTATGTTTCTGCAACAATCGACGGAATTCTTTTTATATGTGTATTGGATTTTAGGAGGGATAACAGCCAGAATATGATATTATTAAAAATGCCATAATTATAATCAATGATGGCAGTTTAATTTGTTGCAAGTTAAGGTAAAGTAGCTGTCCATTAAATCTTGTAGTTATCTTCAGTAGGAATACAGAACATTCATTCGATCGATAATTTTGTACCGGTTAATCAAGCTATCTGGGTTGCTATAAGGTCATTCTTTGGCTCATTAAGCTTGTTCCGGTATTAAGATTTGTTACAAAGGCGTATTTACAATTAAAAAAGCAGCGTACAGTAGTCAGATGTTTACAATTATTTATAAAACGGTGTTGGTGGTTCCCTTCGTATAGGGTTGATCAACCTCACTAAAATGAGGTATTAAATTTTGTCCATTAAATCTTGGTGATAATTTTGTAGTTATCTTCAGTACTTGGAATCCATAGTACGAATACGATGTACGAATGCACGAATGCACGAATGCATAGCGTTCGATCGATAATTTTGTAACGGTTTATTAAGCTATCTGAGTTGCTACAAGGTCATCCCTCGGGTCGCTCAGGTTATTCCGGTATTAAGGCTGTTATAAAGGTGCATTTACAATTAGAAGAGCAGCGTGCAGTAGTCATGCAGATGCTTATAATTATTTATAAAACGCTGATGGTACTAATATCTAGTAATGCTGTGACTATGATCTATATACTGTCTGTTGGCTCCCTTAGTACAGGGTTGATTAACCTTACTAAGGTAAATTAAAGCATTAAATTTTGTCCATTAAATCTTGGTGATAATTTTTGTAGTGATCTTCAGTGCGAATGCATATACAGCCCTCAATCGATAATTTTGTAACGGTCTATTAAGGTGTCTCGGTTGTTACAAGCTGGTCATTCTTTGTGTCATTCAGGTTATTCCGGTGTTAAGATTGTTGCAAAGGTGCATTTACAAGAGCGTTATTTAGAAGAGCAGCGTGTAGTACTACGTAGTAGTCAGATGCTTATAATTATTTATAATATGTTGATGGTTCTAATAGATAATAACACGTATTCTGTGACTATCATCCACTGATTCCAATCAACCGTACAATTGTTGCAAGGCTACCCTTTACCATGTAAGTGCGGCGGGATAACCGGAGCTCGCAGGTCTCAATCCCGGCGTAAGAGGGATGAGGCTGGACTTTGGTTAGACCGAGCCAGGGGGCGGAGTACAGGATGCAGGCAATCCACAGGATCCGAATGATCTTCTTGGCGCGCTGGACTGTACAAATCTTCTTGGCCAGGAGCGGGTGGCAGATGACCACGAAACGTTCCACGCTGAATGCCGTGATACTATCAACATATAGCCGATGACAATAATTTATGTACCTTGGGACTTACGTAGTTCCGATGGAAATCGGTCCGATTGTATAATTACAAAGTCATAAAAAGCTGTTGAAAACCATGACATTCACTGTAGATTTCAGTTGTCCACATATGCAGTCACCAGCACGAAAGGACTGTGTTGAATCGGTTTCTATAAGCCATTTCTGTACGATTTTCATTGCTGCAGATACCATAATATTCTGGGGATTGGCGATGCAGTTAACAGTGATACCAGTTAGAACATGGCTACGATATCACATATCCGCAATGCCGGTACGAGTCCTGCATTTCGTGCACAGCAGTACTTAGCTATACGCAAATCTAACTGTATATTTAACACCTCGTGTTCAGTTGCGTTTATTTTACATTTAATATTTATTATATACGCTGTCACGGAAGCGGAAAAATAAATATTCTGCAAATACTGGAACCTTAAAAAATGAAATTTTGTGAAATGGGTGTGGGTTCGTCACTTTCTAGATGGATAATTACTAATACATGCATGGACCGTGAGGGACAAATGTACGTCAAAGAAGCATTTCCGGACAGTTTCGGGTAACCGCTTACCCTAAAAACACTGGCACAATTGATTACCTAATTTGGCCCTCATTTACAACCATCTGAATAAGTAAACCGCATCGCCGTCATACACTTGATTATGTAGATCCATCCGGATGTAGTATATCGATGAGTGATAAAAAGCCAACGATTAAAACATT
>JAQGAU010001810.1:0-17647 GCA_034698045.1 Paramacrobiotus richtersi | reverse complement strand
TATCTAGGGTTAGCATAGTGGTATTGTAGTATTGAGGTATTGTGGTATTGGATTTGTCCCGCATGGAGCCAGCAGTGTAGGGTAGATGTAGTCACAGTTTTCTTTTAATGAACAGTAGTTTTGATCGGTACATAGGGCTGTTAAATTATTATCGAGAACTGTAGAAACACCGGCGTACGCAGCTCAGATGTCGACAGCATTCATATTTGATGAAATTCCTTGCTTTCGGTACGACGGTTGCACTTCTTGACTTTATATCATTCCGCGCGAAAGTACATGAATTTGAATGATTCCTGTCGTTTGATAACTAACAAGAGCATAAAGAAATGCTATTGAACACACAAAACTTAACCAAATTCTTCACATTTAAATTACTAAACGGCAAGCTGGTTAAAGCTGATGCAGGGCCCAAGATCACCGTTCATACTTTACACAGTTTACGATAGACAGACATGTCGTTCAACCGAAATCGGTGGGTCCAACAACACAACCAAACAACATGCACAATCAGCAACACAATGGAAAAGGGTCCTCTAAAACAGTATACATTTGCTCCAGCTCCTCCTCTGGGCAAAAACTGTGTCACAAGTAATCCCTTTGGTAAGCACTGGCACGTAGCGTTACAGTTTGGGTAAGCGGGTTTCTGGAGCGCGCTTAGTTTATCCGGCTGCGGGCATCCATCGGGAAAGTATTTAGTCTGACAGTCTCCCCAGTCATCAAATACTTTGCATGGATTGGTGCACAATCCTTTCTGGCAATTGTTCGGGCATAGCAGACAAGCCGGACCCGGAACATAAGGATGATTAACATCCAGATTCCCACTAAGAAATAGTTAATAAACTTATACTAATTCGATTCAGATTATCTGGCAAACCAAACTCACGCTGGATAATAGTTGCATACATAGTGATGATTGTCGCATTTTCTGTATGCACAACCAACGGCATATGTGTCACTCCAAACTACCTGAAATCATGAGGCGTGTATACTTCTATGCAGTTCCTGTTCAGCAGATGCTTACAATTTTAAGTTCAACTAAAGATCTACCGTACGAACGTGTTCGTGGCAACACGTTTTAAGTTAATAAAGGACTGAGTTGTACAAAGAAATATTACCGCGGTGTAATGGCCGATACCCTCCCATTTGTTGGGACCGCCAAGCCTGAACCTTGACACCTCCGAATACCACGCCTTCACTGCAGTTGTCCAGTTATACGGCATGTTGCCGCTCCCGCCAAATAGGTTCTGGCCAGTATTAGGCCCTGAAAAATTGCTTGGTTGTTATTTATTGTTACTCGAGCGTTAGTGCTTTTGCGTTCTCCACTTGACTTGTTAGAAGAAACCAAATTATAGATAAGACAGTTTTGTTTATCGTCTTGTAATAAAACAAAAGTACATTACAATTACTTTTCTTCCTGTTTCAGTGCTAGAGGAAGAAGTGAATATGCACATAAAGAACTCATAACTTTGTGCTATAAGACAGGGTTAGATCATGCACAATCTTGTACAGAACGTACAATACTACAGAGGGCGATTTTAGCAAGTTGAAACACTTCGGTGCAAATTCGGTGAAACGTTTCCTGGTGCGAATTGGTATGGAATCTGTATGTATCTGTACTGAAAACAGTACGTCCTTTTCTAAGGGCTGCAGAAGTTGTCCGATAGCTTTATCTTTCTCTATGTTAACTTCCTAGCTAAGATTTCTGCATGGTACATACTTTTCGGTTGTATAAAGTCCATATCTCCAGGTTGACTAGGATGTCGAAACACGCACTTCTCCAACCACTTGGCTCCATCAGCGGCCGCCTCGGGATCCCATACCAGTTCGTACATCCACGTGGCGGGGATCTTTGCCCGCAGTTCATTGTGAACAGCAAGAATCTCCCTAATGACATCCCCATCATTGGTGTCGGTTTTAGGAGCGCCTGGTATCGGTGTAGTGGTGGCCAGCCTAAAACGCAAGGCGCCTTCTGAAAAACACCACCGCTGAATGATAATCGTGTGTGTTGTCTGTATTCAAAAACATACAGCAATCTTGGGCTGCAAACCAACAGCACGAGAACGTACAGCGGACAATCTTGACTCCAGCATTTCTGTATAGAGGACAGAAGTATCCCCAGGATGAGAAACATTACGGGTTAGAAGAAATGTTTGCGATACCACGAATGGTTAGCATTAGAGCCCTGTTAACTGACCCTGCTGCAGCAGAGTACAATTTTAAGTATCCGCACTTCTGATTTGAGCTGGTAATGCCATTAAAATGTGGCAATCACATGCACTCATTTTTGCGAACTGCTCATGCAGTATAGATGCTTTCGTTCGAAGGGGTTGGGAAACTTATACAGATCGCATCATATATCATTATGCCCACTATTCTGAAGTATGCACAAAGCGGCAGTAAACTAGACAAAAGAAAGATAAGCGTTTTTGTGACCTTTTCCTTCTCCAGCAGCAAAAAATGGAGTTTGTGAGAAACCCTGGAAAATGGTAAAACGCTGCTTCTTCGTTACCCGTAAAGACGTAAACATTCGCTTATGGTATCGTTTGGATGGTTGGTCGGTTGCTTGGCGCAAATCCGGCTACCAGCGTACATCCGATTCGATCATCGGGATACGAACAAGACCAAAATCATCGGGATACGCACTGTAGTATACACACACGGCGCAGGTAATAGTATGTAATTAAGCCGCCGGTATGAATCTTTTAAGAATATTGTCGTCTTGCTTTGATGTGGTGATACCGTGATGGAGATCCTGAAATGCAGCTGCGACATGAAAAAAGGCAGTCTTTGGTGAACCGGGAGCGTACTGTAATACGCATACACTGTAATTATCTAAAACCTACGATGTTCAGCGCATGAAGAACGGTTTTGACTTCAGTCTGCCATGGTGTCAAAAATCTTCCTGGTTATAAGACGAGAAACTGACGCTAACAGACGGTTGATAACATCAAGATCCAGCTGTTTAGCCGACTTACTCCAACTACGCAGATGCGCTTCCCGTTAACTTCGATCCGCCAGTATATCATGGTACAAAGAACGAAACCTTGTGGTCACAGCACATGGTACGCCATTGAATAATCACTATGCCGAAAAAAGTGCATCTGTTCTAGCTCCTGTCCAGTCAACATTTGTATTACAACTGTGTAAGGTTACTTCTTCAGCGATTCGGCTTAGCTGGCAGGAAAGCGTAAATCACGACGTGTTCTGGAGAAATTAATTAATCAGATTGTCTTGTTGTTCTTCATGCCGTTTCATGCAGCTTCATGTACTCACTTACATACGTTACATGTTTTAAGTGTTTACGAGTGACGAGTGTATGACATTGTATGTGTGAACAACTGGCGTTATGCATACTAAAAACCGCTATGGTAGAGAAATTTCAGATCATGAAGTCATAGTACTTTCACTGCTGGTAATGCAAGCTGATTGCAACGTTACCGCGTACCTAATTGTGGTATCGATTGTCATGTTTACCTTATCGCCACTGAACCTACTTCCATCAGACTGACAACAGGTGACGCGTTCCAGTTCTCAACATGTCGATAACAGCAGTCAATGACTGCTTGAAGTACTGCATTACACCACTGTTCGCTTTAATTTGATCAGTCTCCATTTCACACAATGTCACAATCTATCACAAATTAAGCACCGCATAAGCGTATGCTAGGTATTGCGCATTCACCTGATGTTCATTTTTCTGCGCTGACTGACAAGAATATCATCTTTCCTTATTTCTTTTGTAAAGATTCTATGGCGCCACACAGAAAAAAGGTTGTGGCGCTAGGGGATCGTGATTGCGGAAAAACACGCCTGCTTAACGTATTCGTTAAAGTTAAAGATCGCTTCTTGGATGACCATTTCCTTGACTATTTTGAAAACTGTGTCGCTGATATTGAAGTGGATACCAAAAAGGTACGTTATGTTGACAGTTGTCGGTTGTTGTCATAACTCTCATTTACGCTGTCAACATACAATAATATATGCTACATGTATACGTGGTATATACAGTACCGTAAACCGGCGTTCGTCAAACTGTATGAGCTGTTTTTTTGTTTTGTACTTTTTACTGTGTAACTGTATGCGTGATCTAGTGATGACCAGTGGTCTTGTGGAATAATATCAGTGAAACAAACGTATCAGTGACGATAGGTGGAACTGGTATTATGGGACATTCGAGGGCAGGAAGAAAGCAGCTTATCTCCAATGCGTACAAACATGACCTATATGGATACTGATGTGTTCCTGTTATGTTTCTCCATTGTCGATCGTGACAGTCTGCAAAGTATAATAGATCAATGGGCACCTGAGGTAGGTCTATAAGAGAGTGGATCTTAATTTATAATAAACACTGGTTTTATGGCTGTGTATATGTAGTGGTATTTGTATGTTCGCAATTTGGTTGTAGATTCGACGCTTCTATCCGAATGTACCCAGTGTACTAGTAGGAACCAAGGCAGATACTGGTATCCGCAATACAATCACCAAAGAAAATCAGGTAGAGAAGTTTTTTAAAGGCGATTTCAGTTCTGTGCGCTTACCGTACTATTTCTTAGTACTACGGTGCCAGTTTATCTACGAAGTGTAAAGCATACGTACGATCTGAAAAAAGAAAATTATGTTAAACTTTTGTTTCGAGAAAACAACGCCATGCGTTTGACATGAACATTAAACGGCAGTAGGTATGTAGTATGATTATCGATAAAGAAAAACATTTCCACTCTTTATAGTCTTCACTGTGCTAGTTATTCCTTGTCGATTAAACATTGCAGATGCCGGTAACAGTAGAAGAAGGGCGATCAGTAGCGACAAGAATCGGTGCCTGTGCATATGTAGAATGTTCTTCCTGGACCAGACATGGCGTAGACGATGTTTTCCAAGTGGCAGCCCGGGCAGCTTTGCAGGAAAGGGAGCGGCAAACCCTTACCCTTATTAGCTTGTTTAAACTTTTCAGAGAGCGCTTTTCATTTAAGCATCGCAGATAAGTATAAAGGCCTACCTGTTTTCGACGACCTTTCGGCATCGTTGAACTGGTGTTATATAAATCATGATAACGAATGATAATTTGTGATCTCTTCCTGTACAAGCATGGTTTTTTTGTGATTTCTCTAGCTTCTGATCTTTCATTGCAAAGTAAACAATGCAGCTGTGTGCAGATCAAGTCCTGTATATAAAGAGCATGAAGAGTAAACAGTTTGGTTGTTCTTCTGCGAGCGGCGTCGATTCATATGCATACTGACCGAAACAAGGAGAGGGCCCGCTGTTTTCTGATGAATTATTACAATCATCCACTGAATGCAATTAAACAGTAATATGCAAAACACTGAATCTATAGCACAGTTGCTAAGCGCGTGTTTTTACAAGCTGTGATCATGAGTTTTAAAGATTTCTCATTGATTCTGATATGCGCCGAACGGGAACCAGTATGATTATGTATCGGCATAATTATTATATTCATCCAGTTTTAAACGGCATGTTGCAGATTGTGCCGTGTATGGTTCCAGCGTCACGCACCATTATGCTTGTTGAAACAATGCTAGTGCAAGTTAACCTCACCGTCGTGGGCAGAGTAAAGATTTCTTCTCTATTTACAATTTACTAATAAACGATATTACAAGTAGATATGTACTTCTGCTGTAAATGAGGAACGATATTTTAATTTTTTGCATCTGTTTCCACACCGTGGTCTTAAAGAGTCCCAATGACTTTAGGGGCGGCCGTATGGTACTGGTGAAAAGATATATTAAAATGCATTGATCTCGGTTCCCGAGCTGCTTGACACAAATACGTGCATATTGCTAGTACTTGTAGCATAACTGAAACTCCGAACCACAAAAGAGCATGGAATAAACTAGGCATCGGTAGACTGGGCTCGTCAGGGAGTTAATCAAATTCCCAGTCTTTTTCGCGTTACAAATGCAGACGAATCCTGTATAGCAGAGAATGCATATTCGTTGTTCATGATTCGTTTTCCTGGGTTCTTTGGCGTCCTTATAGTAATGCGACGATGATCCCATCATTCGCGACATTTCTACTGTGTCTGTTGACAAACTCTAAAGCAAAAGATTCTTCATGTAAGAAGTATGTCCAAAACCCACTTATCCTAATGCAACTTTCGCATTAAATTTTCAAGAAAATGGTCGTCTTGCAGACAGCATCTCGCGTACCAGACGGGATGCTTACCAAACAGACACAAACGATCCAGCTGTAATTAAAGAGATTCTGGACATCCACAATGAGCTACGAGCCAGAGAACCAGCGACATCCATGTTTGAGCTGACATGGGAGCCGGGCGCCGCCGTTGATGGAGCCAAATGGCTGGAAAAGTGCGAGTTTCGACATCCCACTTCAACCGCTGATATTGCATTTATACAACCAAAAAGTACGTGATTGATCTTTGGATTGATGAATCCATCCACCGCACGGTTCGCTTGTTCGCAAATTCTCCGCTACATTGCTGTAAATCTTTCTTATGCGCATAAGTAGCAAGATCAGTTATATCCTATTAGGAAGTAGTTCAAGACTCGTTAGTGAAGAACCCGTAGGCGTGACTATACAAATTCAGAAAAATACAGTTCAAAACAATGCACGTCGTAAGGCATCCGTAATTAATGCACTTATCTGCCGTGACCTTTAAATATTGCCACTGAAAATAGTTAGACAATGATGCCATGTCTAAGAGAGTGCGTAAAATTCAGTACAACTGAAGGGTTGTGCTGAGAGATGACCCTACTGGATCTGTTAATCGTACAAAAAATTGCAAGACAAAATACTTTCAAATTTCATAGAACCTAACACCGGCCAGTGCCTGTATGCCAGGCTGGGTGGCAAGACGCCGGACGACTGGACATCGGCAGTAAATGCGTGGTACTCGGAAATCAAAGACTTCAAACGTGGTGGTCCAAATGTGTTCCTGAAAGTTGGACATTACACCCAGGTGAACTGGCTGTTAATCTTCCTAGAAGCACAGTCAACTTCATCGTTGGCAATTTTATTGTGTTTACGAAACACAAAAAACCATTAATGATGTGGGATTGTAGGTGGTATGGAACGACAAATATTCTGTTGGATGTGCTTATCGACGATGCCCAAATGACCAGCATTACTACGCGTGCAATTATTATCCCTCGTAAGCTGCACTCTTTAAACGACGCGCAACACCAAGTAAACGAGGTGCACAACTATTTATACTATACTAAAAATCAACCATTTTTGCCATAGGGGAAACTTGGGTATTGATTATCCATTTGAGCCGGGCCAGGCGTGTCAAAAGTGTCCCAACAACTGTCGCAAAGGCTTGTGCACCAATCCATGCAAGGTCTACGACGATTGGCCCGACTGCGACACGTATTTTCCCACTGGATGTCTGTCAACGGATAAGTTCAGCGATGAGCAAAAGGAGGCCTTTCCGCACTGTAACGCCACGTGCCAGTGTAAACCACTGGGTTTGCTGATCGCTAAATGGGAACCGAGGGGAGACGCTGATAGGGTTGGGATTCGAGGCTGCTGGATCGGTTTTCTGCTGGCATATGCTGTCTTTGGTTGATCTTTGTTTTCGCTTACACGAGCCACGACAAACTGACCATTGGCTGTACAATGATCGTGTACGTCTAGAGATACGTTTTCCACAGAAATCTTGCATTACATTTTTGGAATATCCATGAAGCTTGTTTTTGTGGCAAACCGTACAGGCTTACAGTAGTTTAACTTATAGTTGTCCTTTTGGAATACGGTCTGCTCGTCCTGTCTGCTAAACTCATAAAACCTCTATTGTTTTTCCCTGTTCCGTGCTAACTTGTAAGCACTTATACATAACGTTTTCTACGTATTCTGAATACCAAATTAATGCAGTAGATTGGTGTGAAATCACCAAAGAGATTCAACAGGATGTCGATGATTGACAGAAAACGTGTTTGGAAATAGAACTGGTCGACAGGCAAATCAAAAATGGACTCTGCAGTTACGCTATCCAAAACCAGCCAACTCGAACGGCTCTGATCTTGGCTTTTTCTCTGGGTGAGTTTTAGCACAACTTCCATTTGTCTGTCGACGGAAGGTACAATACACCATAGGCCATGCCCTGACATACCCTGGTATGACGAGCTACGATTGTGGTCAGCGCAAGAGTAATGTAGGCTTTTCTGCAGTTCCGCAATTGCCGAAAGTTAAGTACTAGCAGCTGAATCCATTCCTAATTTCGATCGAATAAAAAGTCGCGTTCAGCTGAACTGCTAAACCTTGTTCTTGTTAGAATCTGTAGGTAAAAGGAGCGTCGCTTCGACAGAATTGGCTGGGTAAACTGTTAAACCTAACTATGTCGGTAAACGGTTTGCTCTAGGGCTTTGGTTGACTGGCAACAATAACGTCAACACTTGAACTTCAGAGACAACAACCTTGTACTTACTTACTTCATTCACGATCTCTACAATATACATACAGTATATCATTGTAATGTCACAAGACTGTCACGTCGCGCCGAAAGATTCAGTATGTATCACGGTATCAGTATAAGAATAGCATATCAGATATAACGGAGACACTGCAGTTTATGTTGCGTACATGTAACATGTTGTGTATGTTTGAAACATTGTGTATAATTATTGCTGAAACTGAAAAACTCAATCCAGTGCAAATGAACAAAGCTACTGCGCAAATACACATGTTATAAGTATTTATCGATGAGCGATATAGCTGTAGTTCTTCTGCTGTAAGCGAGGAACAGTCTTCTAACTTTTTGCAAACTTCTTCTTTTTGTATATGTTTTGACACCAGAGTCCTTAGAACCTTAGGGCGTAGTGGCTGTCTGTACGTACATCTGGTAAATGCAGGTAGCACCAAAATGCCTCGATCTCCAGTAACTCGTCGCGAACTGTGTGCCAACAGTACTGCTAGATGCATAACTGGAAATTTCCCAGTGTTACGATCTGTTTATAACCGAATTCGAAGGAAATCGCATAATAATAAGGTGCACCGGAAAACTGACCTCGTCAGTGAATGAATCCAAGTTCCCAGCCATTTTCTTATTACAACTGCAGAAGAACCTTGTGTTGCAGCGATCGCAAATGTTCCTTTCATAATTTAATATTCTTGATTCTCCAGCATCATCATTGTTACTGAGACGATGATTCCATCATCCGTGATATTCTTACTGTGTCTGCTGACGACTTCTACCGCAAACGATTCTTCATGTAAGAAGTATGTCCACAAACCGTTTATTTCAAATTGAAACTTTCTCATCAAATTGTCAAGAAATTGATTACAGACACCATCTCGCGTACCAGACGGGATGTGTACAAAGTGGACACAAATGATCCAGCTGTCAGACAAGAGATTCTGGACATTCACAATGAGCTACGAGCCAGAGAACCAGCGACATCCATGTTTGAGCTGACATGGGATGCGGATGCTGCCGCTGACGCAGCCAAATGGCTGGAAAAGTGCGAGGGTCGACATCCCACTACATCCGCTGACATTGCATTTGTACAACCAAAGAGTACGTGATTAAGAGCTTTGGATGTATGAGCTGATCCACCCTACGGTCTGTTTGCTTGTAAGTTTTCCGCTGCATTCCTGTAACTGCGTCTGTAATTCATGTAGTTTTGTCCTGAAACCTGAATACGTTTCTTCAAATACCCATTAGCTCAAGAGACGAACCTGCAGACGTGACTAGACGGATTCGAAGTACAGTTTCTCAAGAAACGCGTGGTAAAGGAACCATCAGTCTTTGTTAGGAAACTTATTTTCCGTGACCTTCAAGTTTTCGCCTTCATTCATTCCTGTAATTTCGTCTGTAATTAGCGTAATTTTGTCCTGAAACTTGAATACGTCTGTTCAAGCACCCCGTTAGCCCAAGAGACGAATTTGCAGACGTGCCTAGACGGATTCAAAGTACAGATTCAAAGAGACCATCATGCATTGGTGAACTTACTTACCGTGACCTTTGAATTTTGCAGCTTATAATGGTTGTTTATTTACCTTTTCCTTTACATTGTTAGATGGCTTCTCCTTCGTGTTGCTTAAATGTTTTGCTGTTCTTAAAAAGTGGCTTAGCAAGCCTACTCAAAGCATTTTAACGTTTACATACCGACAGAAAGATTCGGAAAATTGACAAATTAATGGTCCCGATGTAGCGTATTTAGCTTGAGGTCGTACAGAATATGCCGGTAGACTGAGCCACGTGAAAATTTCAGTAGGAATTTATTCTAAATGCTTTGACTTTTTTACAGAACCTGGTACCGGCCAGAACTTGCATGCCATGAGAGGAGTCACGTCGCCGCCAAACTGGACGTCGACAGTAACTAGATGGTACGATGAAATCAAAAACTTCAAACGCGGTGGCCCAAATGAACTGCTTAAAGTTGGGCACTACACCCAGGTGAGTTTACGGTTCATTTTGACTGAAAATTGCAGGATTATTGGATGTTAATGACTTCGTTTGCATTTTTGCTATACTTGTAAGATAGGTGTGACGTAATATATTACTGTTCTGATCACAGCTGACCTTAGTCACCGAAATGAGAAGTTCTTAGTGGTTAGTTTTTCGAGGTTAATAAAAAGGCTAGTTTTTCGTTATTCCACTTTGTAGTGAAGTTATGATCGTATGAAGGTAAGCCACCCGATGCATTTTGCTTGATTATAGCACTTTAAATTGATTTTAAATTTGAAACGAGCCAATCTTGAAAACCTAATCCGAAAATGTTCTGTAGCGAATTTTGTTCTATTAGATGATCTGAACTTTAAATGAAAACTCAATTGTAATAAAAATTTTATCAGAAATTTCGGTCGTATGCGCAAAATTTTAAAATTTTAACAATGAGCAGCTGTTTAGACATTATATGTGCACCAATGCGTAGGCCAGTTCTTGCTGCACAAAGTAAGTAGTCGTTTACGATTATACCCTACGCCGTTTGTTCACAGTATGCGAAGTTTGGGTACTCCGTCATAGCACAAAGTGCGCACTTTTCCTTAATTTCAGGTCGTATGGAACGACACATATTCCGTTGGCTGTGCATATCGACTTTGCCCAAATAAGGAAATCAATCATTTCTACGGGTGCAACTATTTTACTCCGTAAGCTGTGTTGGTCACAAATAAAGCACATAGCGCTATCTGTAGAAGTATGTCAGTATGAAATTAAATATCTTCGACGACGCTTGTAGCTGATGCTTATAATGTCTGCTTGCAGGGGAAATATGAATGGTTACGATTATCCCTTTGAGCCGGGGCAGGCGTGTCAAAAATGTCCCAACAACTGTCGCAAAGGTTTATGCACGAATCCATGCAAGGTGTACGATGACTGGCCCGAATGCGACACGTACTTTCCGGATGGTTGTCTCTCACCGGATAAGTTCAGCGATAAGCAAAAGGAGGCCTTTCCCAAGTGCAAAGCTACGTGTCAGTGCAAACCACTGGGATTGCTGATCAGCAAAATCGGGCCCAGGGCGGGTGCTGATAGTATTAGTTGCTGTTTACAGCTGTGCTGGATCGTTTTTGTGCTTGCTTATGCTGTTTTTGGTTAGTCTCTCGTTGTGGTGTACGGCTATTACGTGCTAGAAATTGACAGCTTGGAATATAAACTGGTAACGACCGTGTAGTTCTTTGGATGCATCCGTACGAAGTATGTACAGTCGTATGTGGAATATTCATGCATCTTGTATTCTTGGTAAACCGTAGAAGTTTACACTAGTTATTTATAATTCTCTTTCCTCTCTTCTCTGTTTGATGTTTTATTCTCTCTTTGTTTGGTTTGCTGATGCCGTCGGCTAAACTCGTAAAACTTCGTGTTTACTGTAATTCCAAGCATTTCTACACGACGTTTCCTGGGTATTTTGAGAACAAAATTAATGCAGTTAATTTTCCTTGCAAAGATTGGGTGCGGAATTCCTAACCGGAATAAATAGGGAACTAAAGCGTGTAGATGGTTAACCGGAAAAAGACTGTGCAAATAGAACAGGTCGACAGCAAAACTAGATTCTGCAGTTACGCTGTCCGAAAACAGCCAGCGCGAACGCCATTGGCCTTGACTTCATCTCTCGGCGATGTGCATGTCGACGGTCAGCGTATCAGTTATGTACTCATTCATGCAGTTCTACTGGCAGAAAATTCCTGATTCCGTTCCTAATTTCAACCTACAACTAATTCACATTCAACTGAGATGCTAAAATTCTTCTTGTTCTTGTTGCCAGCAGAATCGACCTTAGATAAAAGGACAGTCGGTTCAAACTGATTGAGTAAACTGGCGTCGGTGATGGAATACCGTTGACTTGTAAAATGTAGCTGCTCAAAATTGACTATGTCAGATAGACGGTCTTTGCTCCTGGATGCGGTTGACTGGCAACAACAACATCGCCACCTGAACTGCAGAGTACTTACAGTACTTTATTCACGATCTCGAAAATCATATCATCGTAACGACAGAATACCGTTACGTACCGCGCGTGCGTAAACCGTTCTCACGTCAACAGATAAATCAGAGCCAGATCATTGAGACTTTTTGAACGCTTAAGCATATGTGCCGTGGGAGGATCAAGCTGTGTAAACCATCCTGAGATCATCTACCCTTCGGGCTTCTCTAGCGGTAGAGCGTCGCAGACGTCCTTCGTCCAATACACCCAGAGATCTCTGATACCGCATGTTGCTATCTTCACTCCCTTTCCATGAATCCATCTGCTGGTTACGGTCGTGATCTGCAAATGGTCGCTGTTTATTTTCGCTAATAAATCTCTTACTGGTCACAGAGTTTCTCAGATTTCGGTCATAGTTTACTGGTTGACTTCTGGCGTCTTACCAGGGCATCCATCGACGATCATTGCCGTCCCAAGCATCAAGCACAATATCGAGACAGTAAAGGAGTGCATTTGATATCTTTCGTGCGGAAACTTCTTCTGATATTCCAGCAACCCCAAAGTTTTTAAATAATTGCTTGAAATGCTGCCGTAGCTCACGCTTTTTCTAGGATGTGTACATACAACTAATAACAAAAATTTTAGATGTTCATGTTTTATCGAGGATTACAGTTCTTTTGTAGCCAGGCTATCACAACTATTCGATGACCTTTCGTGTTTTGTACGCTGCTGTTCGACATGCTTTGTCATGCTGGACTTGATGTAAATACAAAATGATTATGGACTCTGCGTTGTGCTTGACGTGCTGAAATAATTCCTATGCCATATTGGTCACGGCGGCTTCTACACGAAAAATGTAGTAGCTATGCTAATAAATAAAAACTAATAAAATTATTATGCACACTTTTTATACAAGACGGACAAAGCAAATTTTAAACAATGAACGAAACCATGCGCAGATTCAGATCCAAACAATATCATAAATAAGACCTGGTGGTTTGTCAGCTTTTCTTTCGATCTTCTTCTCTCGTAACGTTTTATGTACAGATAGCTTGAAACATTAATGCAGGTTTTAAAAACAAGCATGATGTGACCGAGCCAATTCTGCGTTCAGTTGAGCCAACTTTATTTACTACAGTACTTTAAAGCGATGATTTACCGAAGCTTCATAGTTCATACCTAGTATGGGTCATTCTTATTGTTAGCTTATTGTACTTACACTGCCGAGATGGGAAATTCTCGACATTTTCAAGGAGAACTTAACGTGTCTTTAGTAATCTTTAATTCAATATAACAGAGTCCATGGTTTGTGCTCACTTGGCCCATAATTTATTTCGACTTTCATCAGTGTTTAGTTTTGCACAATTATACATACAGTACGTATTCAACAAACGTGGGAATACGTATTACTTACGTTACGCAACTGTATTTAGGGCAGGTTCGCTTTACTTACGCGAGTACTTATTTCAAACTACGTATTATCTGTACAAATTAAATTCTACCAGTACATACAAGTATTATCGTCCAGGTTGCCATGTATACGTCATAAGTGATGCAAGGTTCGATCGGAGGTCACATTTTCGAATGCCGCGTTGTGCAGGATTTGCTTCGCAACCAACCAATTCATAATCCAAGTACTTGCATCATTTCGTTGTCACTGAGCGATCAAGCTTGCCGAATTTCTTTTGCGTCTTATTAGAAGCTTGAATAACCTGTAAAGAACCCTTTGATTTTGTTGGATAATCGCCGGCTTTAGCCTTATTCCTCGACAAACCTCTACTCTTACATCCCCACCTTTCACAATGGACACCCGAGTACTGCTCCTACTCATCGCCGTCGTGACCGTGCCCTGTCTGGCCTGGTACGTGCCCAGTGCGGAGGAACGTGGGTCCATGCACGACAAGGGCGCCGGTAAGAGATGACCTTTCATTTTCGCTGATGTTACGAATGATAATTGTCGAAGTTCTTAACAACAGTTTCAAGGTTATAAGTATTCAGTATACATACATAAGGGACTGTTTATATACAACTAACTTATTACTTTACGCAGTCAAAAGTGAATTTACGGATAGTCGATGGATTTGTTGGGAGTCTTCTGTGCTTGATCCAAATTAATCTCTAATGATGTTTGAGTGAGGTACAGAAGAGCTCAGTTGTAACTCATTCTGTAGGTGCCCCAGTTGCCGGTGCTGCTGCCGAACAGCAGCATGCGCCCATCATGAGCGCCCAGAAGAGCCAGGACGATTCGGCACTATACAAGGTCGCGTATGACGCCGGCACTACACTCAAGCCAGCCAATGCTACCAATAATACCGGCTATGCACTAGGTAAACAGCCGTACATGATTTCGCTCATGACCTTTCCTACCCTTGTTATTGTGTAACCGTAGAACCCGGCATGTTGACCTTTTGCGGTGGAATGGCTACTGGCTTGTTGGTAAGGAACAACGACACATAATCTGTTTAAGGAACAGCAACACAATATCGATTTCGTATGATATACAAGTTTTGCTCTTTCAGATGCTGGCTGGTCAACATGTAAACTGATGCGTCTCATGGTCTCCCTGTTTGGTATTACGACTTGGGTCTTCTCGGTTTTTGATCCGGATTGGTGGAAATGTGCATTTCTTGATGTTTACACTCATGCATGCGTTTTGACGAGTGACGAATGAAGCTGTAGATGAAACGATCTTTTTTGATCAGTTTTGTTAAACAGCAATCGATTAAAGAGTGAAATTTCAGTTCCGTACGTAGTGACAAATGTGCCAGTAAATTAAGTTCGGAATACTATTGTGCGGCGTGAAAAACGGCAGGTTATCTCCGTAGACCTGCTGTACAGTGTTAGTTTCGGAAAATATCGGGAGCCATAGATGGCGACTACGCATACCAGCCACCTCTTGGCAGACCATGGTTTTGGCTAATAGAACAAACGGCCGACTTGTTGGGAAGCGAATCGGAATCTACAAGCAGAATTTCAGTCCAACGTCACATAGAAAAACAGTAACATCTTTAAAAGAACCTTTTTAACAAAAAATATTGCTAGTAGGTCGTACTGGAAAAGCCCTAGAAGGTCCTAAACTTTAACAATGAAAACAATTGAAAAATTTTTTTTTTACTAACAAACATTACAAAATATTTATAAACATTTAACAATAAAAACAATTACAAAATTGTTTTATTGAAAAAATATAAAACTATTGTGTAAACCAAAACGAAGAACCAGGTTACTCAACACAAGAAAAACAAAAAAACAGTTGTTTTTGTTCTGTTGCAAAGGTCACCACTGACCTCCGCATCCCCGTCGCTGCGGCAGCAAAACTTATAAATCGTCCCACAAAAATGCGGTTCTTCCCTCTCGTCGTGACACTGGTAACTCTCGCCTTCCGGAAGTTCCCCATTTTCCGCGTTGATAGGGACCTTCACGTCATTCAGGAAATATGTCCCACTGTGGAAATTGTCCGGGCAGGAGCCGCGTCGCGAGCGAAATACGCAATAGGCACCGGGCTCGAAGTGGGCTATTAAGGGCTGGCTGGTGGGAGTGATGGTGGGGAATTGGTTGGTTTTCTTCATGCAGAAATTTAGGTACAGCTCGTTGTAGGTGCTGAGGTAGCCCACGTCGACGAAGGTCTCGGCGCTCCCGACGAACCCCGTTTGGACCTTGTGGTAACGTTTGCCTAAACAGCGTTCTCGATAAATTGGAAAGAAAAAATTAAAAACAAAAATTAATGAGAAAATAAAATATGAAAAATACTGAAAAATATGAAAATATTAACATAAAAAATATGAAAAAATAAAATGCGAAATGAGACAATAAAAAAAGAGTAAGTATGATAAGCAAATTTATATTTTTGAATAAACAAACAAATTTTCAAAAAATATTTATTTTGGAAATTCATATAACAATTAATATAGCTTAAAATATAATTTATAAATTAAAACAATTCAAAGGAGTTTAATAAATGTACGGAGAAATATAAACTAAATAAGTGTCTAAATTTTAATTTTAAACTAAATAATGATTTTAGTTGACAAGCTAGCCGACAAAACAGTACTTAAAAATATGTTAAAAAATATAAAGATGAATATTATAGTTTGGGGCACAGTTTCACATAGATATTCTTTTCCAGTTGTACCGGTAATCCACGTCGTCAACGCATTCCCAGCGGGACACCCTCCCGTCTGATCCCTGACCCGCAGCAGCCCATAGTGCCCTTCCGGCCACCCACACGTCTCATTGACACACACCCGCTGATTGTGCAGATGCGCCGGGATCACCTCCACATTCCGGGGCACCGGCACCACCTCACTACGGCGACTGGCATTCAGGCACGCCCCCACCGCTCCCACCCCACTGCTCCTCTTCTCCGTGACCTTACTGGTGTTGACCTTGACCGCCATCTCTACCAGGGCGATTTTGACGTTGCGTCGGAGTTTGATCACCGTTTCCGGTGACTGGAGATGGTCGCAGAGGAGCTCCGAGTCGTTGAAGTGGTCCAGACTGAAGATCTCGGAGAGCTCCCGGAGGAGGAAGCTGAGGGGGTGCGGGAAGGAGGGTGAGCCGGTGACGGAGCGGGTCGTGGCGTTGGGGGGGAGGCGGAGGAGGGCGGAGGCGATGAGGGACGGGGAGGGACCGGGGTGGTCGGTGTGGAAGGACGGGCAGTCTTTGCCGCGGAGGTTTTGGTACTCCCTGTGGTGACAATACGCTCCAGTTCAATCTCAACTTGTCTCTTATTATTGAAGTTATAACTTGTTTATTGTTTATCTTATTATTTCATGGATTTATTTACTGTATTATCTTATTTTAATAATTTTTCATTATTAGTTTACAGCTTTATTTACCTGTATTAATTTACCTTTAATAATTTTAATATAATTGTATACCTTTATTTACCTGTTTATTTTAGCTTTATTATTTTGTAAGGTATTGATTTTGTCCTTTTTATTTAGTGTTTTTTTAGAAACACACGTTGGGAATATTTTGGCTAGATTATGGCAAAACCATCTACAAGTTTGATCTTGCTTGTAGTTTTAAGCTTCCTGCATGACGTTTATCAGGTTGGTTCTTAAAATTTTAATACGTTTTGCTTGCTTATTGAACTTACTGTGTTTTATTACTTTCCATACGTATTCGTACTACTTTCCATACATATTCGTACATCACCTTCTGAATTTGTTTTGTTATTAAGTTTGGTTGAATGCATTTTCTGGTATAACATTCGAACTGTAATACTACAAGTCCCACCTCGGCCTACGGCCTCGGTGGGAACACGTAGAGCCGCGCTTTGCCAGCGAGCTCGCTATTTCAGA
>JAQGAU010001809.1:0-17650 GCA_034698045.1 Paramacrobiotus richtersi | reverse complement strand
GTTTTGGATTTATGTGTCCTGTAAATTGCACGGTACTAAAACTTGCCACCCACGTAAATATCGCGCACAATGACGGAAACAATAGCACTGTGCGTCATGCCACGTGGCGCCGGGCATCTTCATCATAATGCACCACAGATCGATCCCTCTAGGATTTCGTTTGTTAGGAGGCCGTTGGGTGCGATCATTCAGGCTCTGTTTCTATGTGAAATGACGGATGGATTATGCTGGATCCAGGTTATAAAGATTGCGGTAATGGGAATGTGTGAGGCTGCGCAAGTTGAAAAATGGCAGTTTTGTTTGATAAGTTTGTTTCACAATAACAACATCATTGTCAGAAAGCAAAGGATTGCGCAATAATGTAAAAAATAAAATTTTGAAAATTTATATTTTCTTTTTTCAAGCGGAAAAGGAGCAGCGTATCAAAAGGCAGAAACCGGAGAAGACGAAGGAAAAATGATATAGTTTATTATTTTTTACAACTTTCTGGCAAAGAAACCATCAGATCCTGAAAACGCAGCATAACCGGCGAAACTCCCAGTAGGACCATCATTCCAAAGGCGAGATCATTTTTTTGTAGCATTTTTTCGTTTGTGCAGAGAGAATAAGCATCCACACAAACAGAGGAAAGGTCAATCAAAGGTCACGAGCACAGATTCCTTGTTTTCGTCCTCTTTTTCAGCACACAATATGCAGATACATGCACAGAAGGTTGAAATTGATCCGGTTGTCATTGAGGACATAATGTAAACAACGGTAATTTTCTTCCAGTCCACTGTCCTTTTTAGGCCCGTTACCCTCCGTCAGCGGATTCCCACGGTTGATCTAATTCTTTCCCAACATCATCTTGTTGTTCCTCTTGTCCTTGTGCTCATTTTGTCTCTGTTCCATTTTGTCCCTCACCTCGCCCGTTCAAGGGATGATTCGTCCATCCTTCTTCGTGTGGATCGCTTAAATGTATACCTATCTAATTTGTGTTTCATACAAGTGTGAGATTTCTTGACCAAGAAGGCGCAAATGTTGTCTCTCGTAAGCAACTAATGACCGAAGCAACATTGTATTTTTTGGTGTTCACTCTGTATCTGCAGGTCGCATTTTCAGATTAGAACAACATAATAATAAGACAAGTTCGATACATTCAAGAGTACACGACAGGGGATCACTTGTATATGTATTTCGGCTTTTATTCATTTATGCTTTTTTAAACAACCGAAAATAACGACTACAAAACAAAAGCGATACCACAGTGTGATCATATTCACTATCATGGCGAATTGGCGATACTCCACAGTCCACACATAACAATGTCTGACTTTGGTTGGATGAAATTCACGTGTACGCGGCGCAAGAAATGACTTTGTTTCCTTTGCATTAACTCACATGAATCCCGAATCCTGCTTTTCGATAAAGTATCTCAAGGAAAGCGGACAACCTCTGGTTAAAATTAACCGTTAAATGCGAAGTATATTATAATTTATAAAAGATGACTGCTGCATTCCACAACCTAAGCATAGACCTAACATATACGGTATTCTTATTTACTTCGTCTGCTTATTTTATCGCTTATTTTATTTGCTTATTTTATTTTATGCCTATTTCATTTTATTTAACCTAGTACTAGAAAAAAGTGGAAATATGTCACTATAGATTACGGATGTATTATTGCGTGATACAAACGTCGTTCCAGGTGTACAGCATGGTCGCGTTAACCAGGCATTTGGAAATAAACGACAAATAACATGCCGGCTCGTATGTGATCATTTTTACTGATATTACGAGCCCTTTGCGCGGAATATTCATCCCCAGGTTGCTTGCGATGCTGCAGCAGTAGCAAAAAATGTACTTCAATAAAATTACAAGAGGAACCTGAATGAGAAATTGGCAAGCGATACCTACTGCATAAAAAAGCTTCAGCAAAATAAGGCATAAGCTAATTTTCCCGACATAAACTATTCTCCACTTTGTTTTTGATATCCCTCACGTTTGACATGAAGCAATTATTGTACACCAAAAACAAGTTTTGATAAACCTGTTGTTCGGGATCGTTGACCTGTACTTTGACAAAATTACTGGCAAATGCAGTAGCCTGACTAAGGCCAAACAGCATCTCGGCCAGAGATCGCTGGTCTTCGCAGAACTTGAGTCCCGCCCAGTTGTGTATTGGCGTTTGCTGCATCTGGTCCCGGATACTCCGATGCATCATGTGAACAAAGAGCGGTGTAGAATCGTTCAGGTAGATCCATTTCAGTGAGTGAAATCTGGTGAATAACTGCGGATTCAAGCAGCGAATGGCGAGATTTCCGGTACTTAAATGAGCGAGATTCCGCCCCTTATCGCGTCCAAACACCTTTAGGGGCATCGAGGCTTCGTCCAGATTGTTGTCATGGAGAAACAATCCCTGTAGCTTTGGTAGCATATCAAAAGCGCCCTCGGCGATCGAATACATTTTATTACCGGATAGGTCAAGATAGCGTAGATTGGTCAGTCCGCGAAAGTCTTCAGGGCCAATGGAGTAGAGGGCGTTGTTCGCCAGGTTCAGTTGGGCCAGATTTTTCAGTGGCGCAAGGGCCGACGAACCAGTCGACTGCAGCTCGTTGTGGCTGAGATCAAGGATATTTAGATTGACGAATGCAGTGAAGAAACTTCCCTTTCCATGCAGAAAAGCGATAGCATTACGTCTGAGAAAAAGAACACGTAAGGCCAACGCGCTCTCTTTGGGCATTCTCTGAAATCACATTAAGTAATCTTTTTTGGTACTGGGGATGGTTTTTGCCGAATAAAGTGACCAATCAGTGATAAATAAAATAAGCACATCAGCCTAATTCCGTCGCGGCCATTCTATGTTTTGCCCTGAAATAGGCCAATTGTAATCTCGTAATATATTGCTTATACATATACGTTCACACCAAATGTACTCGACTTTATAAGCGTCTGCCAGGTGCGACACGAAGCCCTAGACTGACTTTTGAATCGCCGCACATTCTAGGTTGTATTACGCTCATCTTGGTGCATTTCATGGACTTTTAGCGAATTTTTTAAGAGCTAATCTAATGGAGCGGTATAGCGCAGCGCAGTAACACGGGTCATGGCTGAAGATAGCGTCAGAGTCTCAGGCTCTGAAGTCTTAATCAGCGCTGATCTAGGTCGAGGACTTGTCCAGAAACGACGCTGCTGGTTTCGTTTACCTGCTTCTGATTGAACCTCGACTGCTTACCATATTGAAGGCTGCCTAAGTAAATCGTTTTGACTAGTATACAGTATTTGCTGCAAACGGGGTATATTTTTACCTGGTATTGACTAACCTGAAGCTTCAGGAGAAAACTAGTTTTCAGAAAGGCACCATCAAAATATAGCACATTGATTGGCGGAAATTTGGTGAATGCATCCGGTTGGATCAGTGGGCGGTCGCGTTCCGACTGGACACATTGGGTTAAATTCATGCGTCGGGTTGTTACAGGGTATCCGCTGAAGAAATCCGCCGTAATATTTCGAAAGTTATTGCAGCTCAAATCGGTCCGTACAAGCGATGTCATCTCCACCAAGTTCCTCGACACCCAGTCTGTTCGTAAGTTACGAGCTTGACTCATCGACCTTAGATTCGGAAAATACTTTGCCCGGTGAGTGAAAATGGCTTTAGAGATCCTGTTGCCCGATAGATCATAGTCTCTGATGTTACGTCCCCATATTTCAAAGCCTTTCGGATGGTCCGTCAGGAAATTATCCGCTAAATTTAAAACGGACAAATTCTTTGCTTGTAATCCTTGGAAGAAATTGATTTTCTCGATTCCAAACAGCTTGTTCCCATCCACTTTTAACGTTTCCAGATTAGGTAGACCGTGGAAGATGCCCGCTTGTGGACTGGGAAGATTAGTATGACCCAGATCCAAATACACCAGATTCGTAAAGTTAACAAAGAGATCTTTCAGGATGCTGTACGCTTCAAAGTAACTTCCGCGCAGACTAAGGTGCTTGATCGGAGCCAAGTTATTCATGGCATGTAACGTTTTCTTTGCAACTGGAAACGAGTTTTCCGATATTTCAATCTCACTGTTTTCGTCCACCACGAGACTAAGGACGAGCTGATGGAACAGCTCCTTATACTGTTTTGGGTTTGGGACGGCAAAAGTGTTGCTGCGAGCGATGAGCTTCTTGAGCGGATGTTTGGTTACAAATGGCCGGAGATCATCATTCATATCGTCGACCTCAACGTGACAGTTGGAGACTTCTATAAACTCTATGTTGGGGAAGACCATAAAATACCGGTCCAAGAAGCGAATAGTTTGTTCTTGGATGCGGTAGTACTTTACATTGGGCAAGTCAGTCGGATCGGTGCGATCAATGAGGAAGTCCGTGATGCCGGTTCGACGGACGTCGATTTTTTCAACTACGGCGACAAACACACACATTACGGATAACATATAAACACGTGGGACTTTGGTGGCTCGGCCCACTTTGCCTTTGCCGTTTTGACTTTGCCATTGCCGTTTACATTGCCGTGTGAACTTTGCCTTTACCTTTGAGTCAAAGGTAAAGGTAGCAACGTCAAAGGCTTTGACGTTGCTACACTTTGCCGTGAAGCTTCTAGATTTGCAGGGTAATAGATTTTGTTAGTTTGCATGTTATTATTACGGTACAATATTGCTCCACCAACTTCGGTCGATTCGTTTGAGCCCGTTCCGTTGCAGTTCCGTTTTGTCAGTTTGTTCCGGCAGTCAGTTTCTAGCGTGATTTGAGCCTCCATTGCATTTAGTATCTATTGTTGTAGAAAACCCGTTTCTCTAGCGACTGCGACATCTTAAAAAAAAATAAATCGAATTACACCACCCGCAGAAACGTGCAGGAGAATTGAACTGCTCTGTCCCGATTTGCACATATAATAATTCTTGTTAAATTTCAGCATGGCCGTCAGTCACATGATTATTACCTTGTCGGAACTTGATTGTGTTTTTTAAAAGAGCAAGAAAGTTCGATTTGGCCACTGCTCCGTCCACTGTGGGCGGTGGTACAGACAGTACAATGAAGTATGGTGTTTCGCTGCGTTGACCCTTGTCTTACGACTCGAAAAGACCGTACATAATTGTTTTCGCTGCGTAGACATAGATCATTAAGATTAGCAATGCTTTCGTCTCTGAACTGTGATCATTGCAAGACGTCTTTCGAATATAGCGCAGTTTACTCTTGAAGTTATTTTTCAGCGGCCGCTCGATCCCTGAGACCTTGAACTTTCAAACTTCTTTTCGCAGTTCCACCGCGTTGCATTCTTGTATCGATGCTATTCGTGTTTTTTATGTGCTTTTTTTTATTTGTTTTTGATGTGCATCGAAACAGTGAATAAACAGTTTAAAGATTCGCCCAGAGCTAACGGCTGGACCGGGAACTTACTGATGAACCACCCGACTATTTTACCATGACAATGCTTGCAGAATGAGATTCACCTGTAACATCCGAAGAGCGGGATTCCGCTTTGCGGTGTCAGGTCTTCATACATCTGGTTCTTGTTTTCTTACTGATTAAACGTGCCTGTGTCTTGCGGAGGTCTTGTTCCTTACATGCTCTATGAGCGCCGGGATCAATAGTGCCTTGTTCCCGATTGCCATGCTTGCTGATTATATAAACAGTAGTAATTCCGCATCATTATGAACATCATTAACCATCGTGCTACGGTGTTCAACGAAATCCATTTGTGGCCACGTAGAGCAAGTAAAGAGCAAGACCTTCGCAAGATGCAGCATACACGTATTATCAGCAAGCAAGCAGGAACCAGATCATCAGGACTTGACACCGGAAAACCGAATTCTGATCTTCGGAACTTACATGTGCATCTCGTTCTGTACGAGAGATTGCCAGTCAAATTGTTGGCGGGTTGGTCATCATGTTTCCGGTTCAGCTGTCACAACTGAGAATAAATACAGCACTAATAATAAATAAACATACGAATAAATAGAGTACTACTAATAAATAAACATTATAACTACAATATTTGTAACTACTGTAAATCTATATGCTTCACGGCAAAGTGTAACAAGGTGAAAGTTAGAGGCAAAGTTCATACGGCAAAAGCGAAGTGGATAAGGCAAAGTGAACGGCAAAGGCAAAGTCAAAACGGCAAAGGCAAAGTTGGCTTAGACTACTTGGCTCTGGTACTGAGCGTGTGCTGCATTTGAAAAAAGATATAATTATACACGTTAAAAAATCTATTACATCAGTTGTATCGACGTTCGGCTTTCGCAGTTAACGTACAGTTGTCACTGTAACCCAGAAAATTCTACTGCTAACTCTTACAACCATCCGCAGAAAATCTTCAAGAACCCAATGGTGTAAGTATGTAACGCAGTCGTACGGTAGCGACATCTTTCTATGTACAAGAAGTAACACAGCGTGGACATGTCACAGTTAAATGTGCCTTACTGCTTTTTGGCAGTAACTCCATAGGAAAGTATGTCAGTTGTGGCGTGTTGCGAATAGTTAAACTCTTCAACACCGGCAAGGCATTCACTTCCGGGAACATTTGCAGATTGATCAAATTCTGCATTTCTAGCCCAACGAGCAGATACTGCACATCCAAGAAACTCGTCCCTCCCAGTCGTTCTATCGCGGGCGAATTCCACAGATGTAGGATAAAAGAAGCGTTGAGCCCCGCGAACGTTTCTAAATCCCACTGTATCTGATTGCCATTAACATTCTCGCAGACGATTTCCATCGGATCTCCGGTACAGTCGACAAAACATGACCCGGATGGCAGATGTGTGCATTCCGAAATCACCAGGACTGTGCAGCACAAGAGAAGTAGAGTGGTGCGTAGCGCCAAATGGGCGAGCATTCCTTAACTTACACGCGAGAACCACATGCATAAAAAATAGGTAGTGCGTGCAGACAGTGCGACATCGATTTTGTAATCGTCGTTTTGTCGCGTTAACTCATTAGACTGTAGTTTGCATGTTTACTTTCTCGCTCGTACATGCCTGGAGGCATATAACCAAATCACACAAAAGTGTGGGAGTTGACAGTTATTATAAATATGTGCAGTGTGAGCGCCCACGGCGCATCACGGCGTCTACTGTACAGTGCACACAGAAATGAGTTTTGTTGTTTTCACACTCCTTCCTGTCGGCTTCATTTGTTTAAAAGCTTTTCTGTCAAAATGTGATATGTACAAGAAAAATAGATTCTAGGTATCTCTTCTGAAAAATGATCTGTTACTCTGTATGTGCCGTGTGCGCATGCGGCTGGACACAACAGAAATACAGCAGAAATACATTCCGCCCAGAACATGTAATTGTTTTTGTAATCATCGCAAACTTGACCTGGGTCGTCCATCGGCGATATCCGTTTCTTCGACGCGGTTTCATAAAGCACCGGTCCACGATTCCATAGCAAAGCAACATGATTCCAAAGGGCACAAGGCCAACAACTGTCTTTGAAATTGCCAAATATGTACCGTTGACGCTGAGAAATCCCCGTAGTTTGCGGGAACATTACTGCGGGAATAATTCAGGATGCTGCTATTAAGGTCACAATCTATACAGCACTTTCCTTGAAGAAACTGGGACTGCGGAAAAAACAACCACAGACAAGCGATTGACGACTAGGGCGCTGTGTGTGCAGACGGCGCCAGGCGCATGTTGTCGCTAGAAAAAGGTAGCAAAATGCAGTCACCACGCAAAAGCTAGAGTAATCCTTTGTGGCTATGATGCTTTGCGGTCTGACAGTTGTAGAAAATGCGGCAACAGGGAGGTAAAACGCGGAGAATAACAACGACGCGATTGATGTATTGTACAGTCTGTATAGTACGGAAGAGTTGTCTTTTTTGTTCATGTAACGGCACATCGCCTGTTCAAGAGATGATCCCTGGCCTTGCAGGTAAGTCTGTGTTACGGATATATTTATGTTCTTTCTCTATACAATTACAGTACACTTACATATAGATTTATTGTGTGCATACTAAACAACCTTTTGTACAAGAGTGGGCTCAAGAAATGTGTAGCTTGTGCACTCCTTATGTGTGAATAGGTCGCAGTAACTGTCGCCTCACAAGTCGAATGCTGTGACATATACGACTAATACGAGTATACCCAACAGAGCATCATATCGTCGGCTTTTAATCATCTGTGCTTTTTTTAAACAATGAAAAATAACGGGTAAAAAAACAAAAGCAATCCTCAACAAGTAACAATGTTTCGCTTTGGTTAGATAAAAGACACGTAGACGTATCCGCGGCGAAAGAAATGACGTTTGGTTTCCGTTAACATCATCCTTGCATGAATACCGGTCATCCTGCTTTTCGATGAAGTATCACAATAAAACGGACAACCTCCGGTTAAATGCGATGTATTTGGCAAAGATGGCTGCTGCATTCCATATCCTAAACATACATAAACTTGTTGGTGTAAGGAATAGTACTGTGGAATAGTGTTGTTGTTGTAGTTTTGTTCATTTATTTACTTCGCCTACTAGTACATTTTTGAGCGCAATTAGACGGATTAAATACGTGTACTAAGAAAAAGTACAAGCATACGTATACAGTATAGTCATTTATAGATTACAAGGTCTGCTTACTGTAGATTACCGTATTAATGCGTGATATATAAAAAAGGATATCGGATATATAAAAGGAATGCGTGATATATAAAAAAGGATAACATCATGAAAAAAAGGATATTAAAAATGCAACGGTTTATGACGTTACGAAGACGTTGTTAGCACTTACGACTGGGCAACAAGAAACATGCAAACCTCTTAGCTAGCTTCCACACTACAGAAAGTATTCGTACCTCGACATCATCATTGTATTCGCTCAAAGAATGAACCCCTTCCGCAGATAGCACTTCCGGTGAAGTTTTGGTTCGGACACCTCCACTCATGGTCGCTGGACGAACACGGCATGAACTCGGGAAACAGCATGAATGTGGGAAGATACCGCGGCATCTTATTCTCGCAAAACTGGTTTACTATCGTTAACAGCGAAAACAAGCGAAAGGCAAATTCTTCAGATTGTGCAACTCAGTGTTTGGAGTATACAGTTCAAATTGTTTCAATATTTATACAAATCGGAATGTTTTCTTGACTGACACTTGCTGGAAATGATTATACGGTTTACATCATAAATTTAACCGCAGTGTCTGTCAGCCCGGAGCCAATGGACACCAACGGACGCTTCCGTCTTCCGCATTCATTATCACGTCATGCTGTATTCTGTACAACTACCGGTATAGCGTAATACATGGCACATGGATGATTTGGCCCAGTGAAGATGCGGAAGACATTTTCTGTTTGTTCGACTTTTTAATTCCGAGTAGCCGACATGTTCGCGAGACATTGTGGGACCAGAAACTTGTTTATTGCACAATTCTATTTTATATTACGTACTCCGTACATAAGCATCAAAATTAACATCTGACATAATTGTATTTATTTACTTCCATTTATTAAATTCAATATTAACAAAACATCAATAATGAACAAAATAAAATAATGTGAACATCGATATTAACATTTGACATAATTGTATTTATTAATAATTTATTGTACTTATTTAATTGTATTTATTAATTATGTATCGTTCATTGTATATTTATTTACGGTATTTATTGTATTTATTTATTGTATTTATTTATTGCACTTATTTATTGTATTAATTTATTTTATTTTGTTTATTGCTACATTGTACACCAGTAATCGTCTAACATGAAATAATATGAACAAAGAATCGTGTATTTCTTCAAGGCGCATTAGTGCTAATAACAAGCTAATACTACTTAATTGACGAAACAACGGACTCGCAAATAGTGTAGCTGAAGAAATAAAACGATAACGGTTTCTACCAGCCATGATAACGCTGACAATGCAATACAACGCTGTTGGAAATTTAAAATATATAAAAATTGTAAAAAAATTCAGACGTAAAGATTCCAGTCGGCCCACGATCCGGGGAAATGGCGGATGACCAAACGGCGCAGTTCATCATAGACGACGAGGTACACTGCGAAGGGAGTGACAGCAAACACCCAGGGAAACCTGCAGAAAATTCGAGGTCAAACACGGCGTAGCTTCCCCAAATGATAAATTAGATTTTATCTCCTTTGACATTTTGCCAAGGGTTTGGTTTAAACTACCCATTAATTTTAAACAATTTTCTAATTTGTAATTTAGTTATTGAAAGAAAGGTTTTTTATTTAATAATTAATTGTCAATTTATTTAACATATTTTTCTATTTTTAAAGATAAATCTAGTTTCTTAAGTTGAATCTTAACTTTTGTATTTAATTAACTAATCGGCTAACCACATAATATTATCACTTACATGTATTTGTTTAATTGTGGTAAATCGTTTTTTGTATCTTATTTTGGATTCCCGTGTAAAACAGATTAAAACAAAATTTATATAATGAATAAAAAAAGTGCGAATGATCAGAAACAAAATGACGAAGAAGAGAATTAAATATGTGGAGTTCTAGAATAACATGTTTGTAAGTGCTTACCACATAGGTCCATAACCCAGAGCGTCCTGCAGATACGGGGTATAGACGCAAAAACAAGCCAGCGCCAGTTCGAACATCCAAGCAAACGGCACATGTTTGTTACTGCAAAGATCATAACAAATTAAGACAACCATTAATGTAAGACATTCTTAATAAACATATATAAAAACAATAACAAAACAACATTCAAAAACAAGAACAAAATCCCGTGAAAAACCCAAGCAAATACATCCAAAGAATTATAAATAAATTGAATTTACAAAATAATCAGCTTTATTATTGATCATAATACCACAGTAGTCGCATACAAAACGCCGAACATACCTGAGGGGTTTTTGAAAGACGGACACACGCCGGCAACGACGGACGAGTAAATGCACGATATTCTGCAGCACTACCGCAATGAAGAAAGCCGACTGTACATTGTGCTCCAGGTTTTTCCGTTGCGCGAAATTCTGTCAGCCAGTCAAGTTTTACGGTTACTTCTTTTCACACCATAATTGTATTTCTACAGCAAAAGTTTTACATGGAATGCATTCAATGCAAGCACAGTACGCTGATGACCCAATACTGCACATGAGAAACAGGTACACAATTCTGGAAAATTGTTTTGGACAGGTGAAATACTCTGTTTCGCGTGCTCATCGTTTCGCGAGCGGCGACGGATTACTATTTACGGCTTTGCTTACATAAGAACATACTAAAATTAAACCTAAACTGCGCAAAAACGGCATCTAAACATTCAGGTTTTACCAACAAAAATTATAAACTTCTAACACGTGTACTAAAACTTGATGTGTTGAGTATGTGGTTTACTACATCCACACGTTTTTACAGGTTGAACACATAAACGAGTACGGCTCATCGTTAACACGAAGCTAGCATTGCATTCTATGACATTTCTTAATCACTTTAAGTCTTTAACGAAATAAAATTACTATATAAAGAAAAACAAAGTGTTAACTGGCAATGATAACATATATATAAATTGTAAATTTTCAAAATCGAAATTATACTTAATTGCGTGTTTCAATACAATTGCGGCGTCTTTCTATTCGTACTGATTGTAGCTATTTATCGAACAAGGATAATTTCGTTAGTTCGACATTGTCATAATTATGCTCACCCATTCCTGGCCGTAAGAATCTCGGAGATCATTGACCGCCGCGTTCTCCCAGTCATCCCGCAGACCCAGCAGCCGTCCGGGGAGGAAGCCCTGCGTGGCGTACATGACAAAATAGACGTAAAAGGCCCCGACACTCTCAATGATCCCGATCTGTCCGTACACGGCTTGTACGAGGTTGCCGGTGATCAGGCGTTCGGCCGGGGGACGGGGCGGTAGTTTCATCGTGTCGCTTTCGGCTGGTTCGTGGGCCAAGGAGACGGCCGGATACTACACAATGAAAACCAAATGAATTGGTGACGCGTTGGTATTCGTCGAAAAATTACGGGGTCACATGAATTTAGATAATAATTATCAGTCAGTATTATTTCGCAGACAATTCAATCGACTATTTACTGATGTTGTTGTGGTTCATCCGGTAATATTCTGTGATTTAACTAAGGAAGGTATGCAATCAATTCTGACTTGCTGCGGATCATATACGATCGTTTATTTACATTTTTATCGATTTTTTTGGCAGTGTAAGCGCACATTTATTGTGTAGGTATAAGCCGTTTTTATATTCACTTTTATATGAATGTTACTAAACATTGCCTAGTTGAACAAAAAATGTTGGTAATTAGCTCTACAGAACTGATTGTTAAGTCAGTCTTCAGCGAAGGATTAACTGTTTCCCATCCCTTGATTAAGCCATTACAGTACGAAACCACTACGCATATACACTTGCCAAAGCTCTGGTAAAAGGACTATGATACTGATGCAAATTCTCGATAACAATTAATAAAACCTTTGCTGATTTGTCTTCACCGGTGGCAAACGAACTGCCATTCTGTACTATACAAAATCCCTTACCAAATCTGTAGCACAGTTGAGGAGGAGCATAGAGATGGTGTACAATCCCAGCGGGATATTCAGAACCAAATACAGAATGATGGGCGCGGCCTCCGGGATATCGGTGGTCATGGCGTAACAGCAAGTCTTCTTAATATTGTCGAAAATCAAACGTCCTACAAACACAACCCAATCCCACTAATCAGCATAAGATACGAAGTCTCGGGGCCGGGGCCTTAGTCTCCTGTTCTTAAACATATGGGACCGAACCTGCTACGTTGAACTTAAAGTCTTATTCCTAAGACAAGCAGTCAGTGGTTTCGGGAAGTTTGTTATACATTTTTTGAAAGTAGCAATCGTTTGCATGCAGTGGGTTATGTAGCTGAAACGTTGGTACGACGCACCCGATTCACATCGTAGCCATTTTACTGGTTGTTTGATTAAAACAATTCTCTTAGTCGTCACCGTTTGGAATCTCCACGAAAACGTGCTTTTGGTGGTTAATATATTTCATGCAATACAATGTCAGGTTTCATCTCATACTGTCAAATTAAATTTTTTTAATAAATCATTATAACATTAAATTATTATAACTAAAATTTTCAACATATGACGTCGGCTGATGCAGACAGAAATGTGTACCTTCTTCGATGCCGTTAATGATGGAGGCAAAGTTGTCATCCATCAGAACCAGATCCGCGGCCTCCACGCTCACATCGTTTCCGGTCAGACCCATAGCCACGCCTACCCATGGACAGTAACAGTTCCAACAATACGACAAGCGGTGATTTTCTATACACATTTTTTCGAACGTACTGTACTAAATAATTTGACCATAAATCAAACGTAATTAATGACTACTAATAATAATACTCGATAATAATTAATCACACGTTAAAGAATGGAGGAAGAAGATGTCCAAAAAATTCAGAATGGTGTACCAAATGCCAGTTGGAACGCTAGTTTTGAGCCGGAGCTTGGATCACTGTTTTACTACATCCACTGTTCTACGATTACCTCAACGACTGGTGGTAATGCTAATGCTTCAAACCGTTTTTCGAAATGTTTAAAGACAATTCATTACATCCACTTTGAACTGTTACAATAATAATAACTCCAACACGTATCGCTACGCGTATTTCCAAACTAAACCAACCTACCGATATTGGCCTTCTTCAGCGCCGGTGCATCATTGACCCCGTCCCCGGTAACAGCCACAATAGCCCCCGTACTCTGGCAGGCCTCGACAATCTGCAGTTTCTGTTGCGGAGAGGTGCGGGCAAAGACAATCTCCCGGTAGGACAGCAGGATATTGGCTAGATCCTGCTGCGACAACTCCTCCAACTGGGCGCCATGGAGGACCGCCGCCTGGGCCTCGCCGGGCCGGATGGCCTCGGCGTCCACATCCTGCTGCAGCGCCAGCTCCTCCACGGTGTAGGAACCCGCGGAGATGATGCCGACACGCCGGGCAATGGCCGCCGCCGTTACCGGGTGGTCGCCGGTCACCATGATCACGCGGACGCCCGCGCTGCGACATTTGGACACGGCGTCGGGGACGGTGGCGCGCGGCGGATCCTACAACATGTACGCCATATAATACGGGATTTTTCCGGTCCGGTCGCTATTTTACAACTACATGAAAGTTTGTGAATGCCAAATGACTTCTGTTGCTGATTTTATGACTACATTTAATTTTCAAAAATTAATATTTAAATAAATAATTCTTACAAATTGCGTAGCCCATTGTTACATTTCGCAGGTACATAAAATGATTACATTCTGATTTCTTATAGATGGACTGGTTCAGTTTTTAATCTATTTTACCGTCTGTTATTTTAAACTGTAATCTTCAAAATAAATTTTGAATCAGTTTTACCGTTTCCCGATTATGTCTAGACCTTAAGGTTTGTTCAAAGGTCATCGTCGGACATGGCATACTTCTAACAACAAAATTAAGCGATCACTCACCAGCATGGACATCAATCCAAGGAACCGCATCCCCTCCAGCGGGAAATTCTTCTTCTCCACATCAAACTCAAACCCCTCCGGAAACTCCTTCTCATCCAACACGCAGTCACAGAACCCAATCACCCGCTCCCCCAGATGCCCGAGTTCATTGTACGTCTCCTGGAACTTATCCTCCCACTTCTTGTCCCACACCTCGGTCTTCCCGTTGACCAGCACACTCTCACAACGCGACACAATCACCTCCGGAGCGCCCTTCATCACCACGACATGCCGGTCACCCGTCCGGTGCACCGAGGCCTGGAACTTGACCATGGAGTTGAAGGGGATCTCGGCCAGCGGGGGACTCTGTTCCCGGAACTCGGGCGCGTGATCCCCGGTGATGAGGGTCAGAAACTTCAAGATCGCCGTCTCGGACGCGTCACCCTCGACTTCCCGTTGATGAATAGGCGTGTCGGACTTGGGGTCTTTGAATTTGGCGCGCAGACACAACGCCGCGGCTTGGATCAAGTTTGGCATGCTAGGCGTTTCGTTTTGAAACTCTGTTGCTGCAAACAAGCGGTTTAATGATGATTCTATGGGTTTTACCGGGGAGGTCTTACCGGTGTCAGCCTGGGTGGTGGTCTCGTTGGTGACGAGGGTATCGTCCACCCAAACATGGGAGATGGTCATGCGGTTCTGGGTTAACGTTCCGGTCTTGTCGGAACAGATGATGGAACATGATCCCAATGTTTCCACGGCTTCGAGTTTCTTGATTAGGCAGTTCTTCTTGGATAGACGTTTGGCGGCCAGGCTTAACATTGCCTATAGGAAAAATTAACATGTTTTCAGGGTTCACCGTAATGGTAAGAAATCGTACATAAAATATGTTCGAATAGTTTTTTAATAGTTTTATTATATTTCTAAATTATTATTTTAAATACTTTCAAATATTTTACATATGTACATTATTCGTAAATCTTTATAAGCGGTGTTTGTTTTTCTTGGACAGACGTTTGGCGGCCAGGCTTAAGACTGCCTGCACAAAAAAATTCAATAAAAAAAGCAAAAATAAACAAGTAAAAGTAAGTAATATGACAAAACTAAATCCACAAAGAGAATGTCTAAATCAAACAAAACTACAGTATGGAACATAGTTATCAGTGAGAAGCGCATAGAAACTAAACCTCGGTAGATACTGTAAAATATACACAGATTTCCGTTGTTTCATAGCATAATGATCGAACGAAAAATCCTTAATTTTACTGACGGAACAGTAGCGTCCATTCCCTTGCTTACCGTGACCATAATCAGCAATCCTCCGGGGAGATTCCCCGCCATCAACCCGATGGACAACGTGACCACCATCAGCCAATCAATGCCCATGGCGAATGCGGCAATGATATACAGAGAGCCCATGATCAAGGCAATGGCGGTGATGATGTTGACGCAGTGCTGAATCTCCAGGGCGATGGGCGTCGGCTGGCTGCCCACGCCGGACGTCAGCTTGGCGATGCGGCCCATGAAGGTGTGGTCGCCGGTTTTGATCACAACTGCCGTCCCGGATCCTGTTCACAAATGTACACAGTACTGATAGACGTTTAGTAAAATATACGAAACAAGTATATAAAAATATTAAAGATATTAATACGCAATCAGTAATCGTAAAAATACAGTAAGCCATAGTTAATACGTAAGTCCACAGCGAGTAATACATAAAAAATAATTAATCTATGTAAAGTTGGAAATAAATGTATTAAACGGCCATAAAAAGAAACGATAGGTTATGTAACAGAATGTGCACCGAACGTATTGAATAAGACTGAATTCCAATCCGTAGACGGTAAGAAATAAAGAAAAAACGGTAGCGAATAATTAGACCGAGGAAGCTAATTCAAAAATATTTATAATAATTCACAGATGATGTACCTTCCACCGCGTGTGTGGTGTAAAATAAGAGATTGGGTGATTCCAGTGGATTTTCTTGAGAATCGGTGTTACGAGTCTGTGGCTCGTTTTCGCCGGTCAGCGCGGAATTATCAACCTATGAACACGATCATGCATTATAGAGCTCAAAGTGCACTAAAATTGTATGAGATTCTGTGATTCTGTATTACATCGGATGACACTTACAATTGTTAACACCATGCATCGTATTAAATTAAATTTATTATTCTGCTATTTTATTTTCCGAGATTATTAAAATTTCTTGAAATTAATTTTATTGATTTTAATTTTTTATTTTTATTAATTGATTTTAAAATATACAGCCCCGGACATTGCGCGCAGTGCCGCGCACTCACGATTTCTGGGCACTACGATAATATTATGATACTGATGTTCTGGACGGTGAAAAGTAACAGTTACTATTCAGCTTGTTGTGACGTTGGTAGATACGCTGCTTGCTTTGGTTTCGGCGAAACTTACAGACATTCGCCTCAGGTCAAGAACATATTCGCTGGCACGATGGTAACAATACATAATGACTAGAATTACAACTTTTCAGCAAAAGCGGAAGAAAAATAACCTTATAAGATATTTATCTAGTGGCTTTTGTACGCAGTGCGTATTCGGCAAAACGCGGTGTATAAACGTCCTCGTACACAGAAAATCAAATAATTAAAGGCAAATAATTAAACAAGAAGCATATGGAAAAACACTTGCCAGAATAAGTTAATAAAGCATAATTTCATTAAAAAGGCAGCGCGAAATTAAAAAGTACACCTGTTCAGACACACAAGGGTGTTCTATTTAGAAACGGCCAGTCTGTACTTTTTTATTGTATTTTCTATATTTTCTATTTTTTCCCATTCTTTCTTCACGCTTGCATTGTATCGATAGTTGTTTTTTAAACAATTTTGATTATACATTCTGACACTTACAAAATGAGATTAAAGATATTTATTTGATTTTTGAAAATTATTGTGTCAACGTTGTTTCTCGGTTTTTGCCGATTAAAAGATGGACAACACCAACAGTGCAAATCAAACAACAACAGTCGGTCGAATACGGTTAGAATGGTAACAATCGCTAGACCAACCTTTATTGCGGAATACTTGATAACGCGCAGATCCGCCGGAATGGCTTGACCGGCGGCAACCTGGACAATATCCCCAACGACCAACTTCTCCGCCCCCATATCCTGCCACTCGCCATCCCGTAACACCCGGGCATGTCGGGGCGTCATCTTAGTGAAGCTCTCCATGATCTTCTCCGAACGGTTGGTTTGCCAGTAGGAGAAGCTCCCGGTCAGCAGCATGACGAAGGTCAACAC